>BLKR01001040.1:130000-350213 GCA_011170035.1 Teleogryllus occipitalis
TTATTATTTATTAATATTGATAGTTAACGATATAAAGTATGAGAAAAAGATTTTGTTGATGGGAAATGGAAATGTTTGGAAGCGGCGTAGGATCTCGGAAGGCGTGCGGGGTCGGGGTGGGAGGGGCGCGTGAGCTCGGCGCCTTCGAGGGCCGCGTGCGCCGCCTGGGGCCCTCGGACGGACGTCATCGATCGCTGACGGCGATTGCGCCCTCGGGGGACCCCGCGCCCTTGCGCCCTCGCCCTCGCCCTCGCCCTCGCACCACCTGCGGCCGCCGACGCCCCGCCTCGCCTCGCCGCGCCGCGCCGTGCCACGCCGCGCCACGCCACGCCGCGCCACGCCGCGGGTTCTCCGCGGGAGGCGCGCGAGAGAGCAGAGGTCAAGGTCGGGTCTGAAGGTTGCAGGAGTCAACACTAGAGTTGTTGCACATCGTCTCGTACTAAGCAGCATACGTTACCAAACTACTTTTGAGCCTCTGCGCATGTGAGAACTTCAGCGTTACAACAGAGTTATATCGGTAAACAATTCTTCACACACACACACACACACACACACACACAACAATTATTCTGGGTAATACGTAACTTATGGAGCACTCAATACAAATCATGTGATTCCGATAAAAGGAAAGTGTTCCCAATTGTGATGGTAGAATAGGCTTGTAACTCTGTATTCTCTTCGTGCAACATCATGTTGGTGGGCAGTTCTAGTCGAACAAATGCAAATCAGATGGCATTATGGTAATTTTGCTTTTATGGCAAATATTACAATCATAGTTCGGTTGTATTAAAAAATGTTATGCAAACGATTGTCGAAACTTTTAACGACCTTACAAAACTCACCTTACAAACCTCTGCACCAAAACTCTGTTCTCAACAAAATATTGTCTAAATCTAAGGGAATTATATCAGAGATGAAATATTGTATACAGGATGAGTCATTTTACATGGTAAAATACGCCATCGTATTATTCTCAATTAGAGGAACAAATGTGTGCTGTGGCATTTTTTTTCGAATGTGTTTCTGCACAGGAGATTCTTGATGGTTTCTTTTCTTCTACAACATCCACGAGGTTATGCTTATAATGAGTCGAAAGGCAGGTGGTATTTCTAAGTATTGTCAAAGAAAAATGTACCTTTTACATATAAAAACTAAGAAAAACGCAAATATGTGAACTGATGGACTTAGGGTGCAAGACACGACAGTCCCATATCGAGCGCGGACCTGCCATCGGACCAGATTTTAAACAGCAAGTCAGACGTCAGAATTGCAGTGCACTGCTTATAAATTACACTAATTTCTCGAAAGAACAGCATTTCGAACCTCAGAAATGCAAATGAAGTTCCGGTGATTAACAGGCTGCGATGAAATTTAAAAATTACAACAAAAGTACCTTTGTGAATATATACTTCTGAAGCCAAACAGTAGAGAAATTATTTATCGCTAATCTTACAAGGAATATACTGGTGTTTTTTCGCCTGAAATCATTCATCTATATATCTTTCCTCTATGATCATAAAGATACGACACCTTTGCATGCGAATCCCCAACCAAGGGATGAAAATATCCGTGTCTTGGATTCCAGAGTCCAGGGAGATTACCGTCGTGACCTACTGCATTATGGAAGATGCATCTGCAGGCTGAGACGCTTTCATTTGTTCAGTCTTGTGAATCTGTTTGAGCTTCTCTGTAACAGCCGCCGTGTGAATTATATATCTGGCGGTGGTACACAAAATTGTTGGCAGCCAGTACAATGTTGTTACGTTCTATTTTATTTATCTTGGGTATGTTTTGATGTATTATGTGTATATATGATGTATTATGTGGTTTGGGTGTATTTTGATTATTTTTATGTATCTTGGTAATGTAAATGATTTTAGGATGATTGAATCAGTGACATTTGATGATTATTTCCATGGCAAATTATAGTATTTTTCTTTTAATTTCATCTATTATCTTTAGAAATATTAACACTATTATCACAATTTCCTCAATTTGGAAAAAAAATCCGAAATTTGATGGGGCATTTTTTGGGCAACGCTCTTAAACAGTTTATCCTATATAATAAATATTCAGGGTCATTTGGCAATGACATTTACGTTATGTATTATATAATCTTTTTCGGTGTTTTTTTAATATATATATTTTGAGACGCATCAACGATTAAAGGTATTAGCGACTTCAGTAAGTTACAATAAGAGAGACAATAACAAAAAGGTATACAATTATTCTTTTACATCAATTATTTACATTTGGAACTTATATTCCTTGTTTAACTTTTTCGTTGTTCTAGGCAGAGTAAAACGTATTCTCCGGTGTAATAAATTGCGCCAAGAATGAAGCTCTTTTGAATTCTGTAGTATAAATAAAGATTTACTTGATTCACGCATCTTTTCATTCTTTTGTAGCTGCAAATGTCATTTCCAAACCAAAAAGGTATTCAAGTAAAACTGTTTTAATTGTTTCATGAACGTTTTGGGTCCAACATGAGTTGCGTAACAACACATCAGCTTCATGGGAGAAGTAATTTAAACTCGCTTGGCAATAAAGTGTCTTTCAGACAATGGGCAACAAACCCATAAAGATGCACTTTGAATGCGTGAAATAAATATTTCATTGCTCATAAATAAACACAATTAGACTCTTTGTTTCTACTCCTTGTTTATGTCTCTATAACCGCAATGTAGGAGAACAATGAAGGGACATCTTCCATCTGAGTAAGGAAAATCCATATTTAGAAATATATCATTAACATTTTGACCTTGCAGTTTACATACTGTAGTTCTTTGGTTCTTTATTATTGTTGTATTTTTCTACCGGTTTTGCGTTGTGGGTGCTGTATGTTGTATTCTTTAAATAACTTCCATACGTAATTACTAAGCTGCATTTCCACGGTTGTTAATGGCCATAACAAACAATCTTCACTAATTATTATGATTCCACTGTGATAATTTGTTAAGAAAGTTGAATCAATGGTGGAATAGTTTACAGAGAAGAGGAGAAAAATTCTAGAAAACCTGTCGCGTATTCCGTTTTGTTCATGAGAAATATCTCGTATTAGATCCATCGCCTTTTCATCTTCTGCACTCGGAAATGAAATTAGCACACCTGTGCCCTGGCGGACGTAAAAAATACACTGCCTTGTGGTTATGAGGGGCGTGGTAAGGCCTAAAGAGATAAAAGAATTTGGGACGGGGCAATACGGGGTGGTGAGAGAAGATGCAAGGCGGAGGCGATGCGGAGTGGGAGTGATTCGGGTCGTGGCAGGGCGATGTGGGACGGGGCGGGACGGGTGATGCGGGATAGGTCGAGGCGGGGCGATACGGGAAGAGGCGGGGGTGCCGTGGGACGAGATGGCGTAGGGAGATATGGGACGGGGCGTTATGAGAGGTGAGGGGACGGGGTGAGGAGTTGCAGGGGCTGGACGATGTGAAGCGGGGTCATAAGGGACGATGAGAGAGTGGGCGGGGACCCGCCCCGCCTAGCAGACTCCGAGCGTGCCCGGCTGCGCGTCTCGCTGCTCGGAGCTCTGCGCCCTCATCGATCATTGATGGGACGCCGCGATTCCTCCACCGGCCCGCATTCCCTCGCTCCTCCAATTCCTCCCGCGCCTCTGCAAACGACCTCTGGCGACAAATTGCGCCGATGCCGGCACGCGGACGGGAAGACGCAGACCCCGGCGCCGGCACGACGCCGGGAAGCAAAGAAAGGCGGGACGAGAACGAGGGCGAGGGGGACGGCGCAGCGGCAACACAGGCATGGGGACAGTGACGGAGGGACGGAGCCGTCACAGGATGGCGGATGTCGTTGGGGACGAGAATAGCGAAGGCAATGAGCACGGTCCAGTCCACGTGGGCTGCGTCTGGAACGGGGACGAAAGTGCACAAAGCTGGAAGATGTAGTCCAGTCGCGATGAGACACGGAAGGTGACGTGACAGGGATAAAATAATTTTAAAAAATTAAATAGTAAATTTGCTGAACGGAAAAAAATAACTAGATAAGAAATGTGCAAGAAGTTTATTTCAATGCGTCGATTATTTCCTGATTATTCTATTTAATTAATCTTTTAGAGATCTATTAATAACTGTGTACTTTGATTTGAAGTACTTTATGTTGTGTGAAGTATACTTTATGTTGGGTAGTATGGAGTTATTTATATGACTTTCAGTTTTATGCTCCATAAAAATAAAATATCAGTTTCAAAAGGCATTCACAGAGACTAGATTTAATTATTTGTTACGTTTTTTCTAGCTCTATTACTGCTGCGGTCATCTACACTCATGCGTAGATCTAGATCTAATGAGCAGATGGTACTGAAATTATGAAGAAATAGTGGAATGAGTGGCAAGAAAAACGGAAGATCCCTGAGAAAACATGCGGAGAGGGCGCTTCGTTCACCATGTGGAAATGAAAGCCGTGCTCCATCGGTGGAAAGTGATTACACTAACACATACACCATGAGAACTCCTCTAAACAGCCTTATTAAGGACACAGATACCCTACACTTTTTCCAGTTACATGATCGCACATATAAAGTTTGTTTTTTACATTGGGTTTATTACCCAGTGTTCATCAACACCAACGTGTGTAATGAACAATGCATGCAGTTCTTGAGTAGATAGATGACACCTGTTCCAGAGAATATCACGCTCCAGAATAGCCGAGGCATTCGCGACGAAGGCAAATGTTTGTGCACTTCCACCTGCGCGCAGACCGTTATGAGACGCGGGGACCCGGAGGAATTCGCAGGCAGCGAGGGCAACGCGGGCGGAGGTGGCCCAAAAGAAGACAGACGACGCACGGCGCGGCGCCCGGGGCGCAAGACAAAGGAGGAGACGCGCGCACGCGACGCTCGCGTGTTTGTCGAATTCCGCCGCAAATTGCCGCCAGAGGCGCAGGAACAAGGCAGCGAGCGCTCGGCAGCCATGCGGAGGGCGGGCGGCAAAGGAACCAACGCAACGTGATGGTGGGATGGTTGAGGCGGGGTCTGTGAGAGGGACGTTGGCGGGAGAGGTGGGATCGGTGGCGAGATTGGCGGGAGCGGCGTCCGTGGCCGCGATGGCGTCGGTGGTGGATGGCGGCGGCGTCAGTGGTGTCGGTGGTGTCGATGATGGTGGTGGTGGTGGTGTGGTGCCGGCGATGGCGATGGCGGCGGGCGGCGGCGGAGGGTGGCGACGGAGTCGGTGGGGGCAGCGGCGGTGTCGGTGGTGGTGTCGGCGTCGGTGGTGATGGCGTTGGTGGTGGCGGCGGCGTCGGTGGTGGTTGCGGCGTCCGTGGTGGTGATGACGGCGTCGGTGGTGGTGGTGGCGGCGGCGGCGTCTGTGGTGGTGGTGGCGGCGTCCGTGGTGGAGGCGGCAGTCGGTGGTGGCGGTGGTGGCGGTGGTGGCGGCGTCTGTGGTGGTGGTGGTGGCTGCGTCGGTGATGGCGGCGGCGTCGGTGTTGGAGGCGGCGAGGATGGGGCGGTGACGTCGATGGTGGCGGCGTCAGTGGTGGCGGCGTCAGTGGTGGCGGCGTCAGTGGTGGCGGCGTCAGTGGTGGCGGCGTCAGTGGTGGCGGCGACGGTGATAGCGTCGGCGGTGGTGGTAGCGATGGCGGTGGAGTGGGCGGTGTAGGTGGTGATGGAGGTGGCGGCAGAGGCGGAGGCAGAGGCGAGGACCGAGGGCGAAAGAAAAAATATCCTGCGACGGCGGAGTCGCAGACCCCGCGTGAATAACACATGTCGCGAGGACATCGCTGCGACTCCGACGCTGTTGCGAGTGGCCGCAAGGCACAGAGGCGGAGGCCGGTGGAACAGCTTCCTACAGTATGCGCTGGTGACTCTTCGCTCTCTTTGTGACCGCGCAGCCTCCTACGCTGATACCGTAGCTTTCCACGAGAGATACGGAATATCGCTGAAAGGAGAAAATTCGTTCTTTCTCTTCTTTCTCTGGCTCTGCATCTCTCTATGGGTTTGGCAAGGCATCCGCGTTTTGCAGAACGACCTGCGTTCATCTCTAGATCATGAGGAACAAGAGGGCTTGTGGTGTCATGTTTGGCACTGCGCCTTGCACCGTTGGTTACGGATAAGATCACCGGCAACTGGAATATGGAATTTGTAGTGGATTTCGGGGTTCTCCCGTTTCCCCTACCTCATTCCACATTTTCTCTCCTCTTTCCCCTGCTCATCGCTATGACCTACTCATTGTATCCTATCTCATTGGCCTTTAGTACATCGTCGCTGATAGTGGGTCCATAAATCTAAACAATGATAATGAAGAAATGATGTACAATGAGAAGTGTTCAATGCATTATATTTGAAAGCAAACAAATAGTTATTTAAATCGAAAACGAGGGGAGTGATATTTATTTAATAAATATTCTTCTTACCAACAAAAAGTTATGAAATATGACTATTTTTCGTAAATATCGTCGGGCTTGAATAAAAACAATTGGGCAAGTAATCGGAACTGATGAAGTAAAGTTACTAAAATTAATTTCATATTGCTAATTGAAGATATGATAGTAATTTTTTCTTCGGTATATGCTTCTTCCTGTCGTCTGTTGAAAGGAATTTCACAAACTACCAGAACCTTGCAATATTCTAATTAAATGAAATGATAAGTGTTTTATTCTATTAGGCTTTGGAATATTAGTAAAAGTTTTGTTTTATTTGACTAAATGCAAAAATACAAGAAAAGAATCTTAAGACATGTGATAAATTGTTTTTTTATATTTGAAGAATTTGATACGTATCACATGTATTTACTATGTAGTGGGTGATGTTTCGTTTTTTTCTACTTTTCCGTAAAAAATCAACAATTACAAGATTTTACTTGGAACAAAGCATCTTTAATCATTAATATGTGTTATTAGACATTTAGGAGATCACAGTATGTTCTTTTAGTGTCTTCTCTATCTCTTAGCCAACTTTGTGATGATTACGGAATGACGAAATGAGATTATTACAAAATGTGTGATAAGAATTATATCTGAACTGCAGACTCTGCAGTAGCAGACCCAGGAAATCTCAATAAATCATTTTAAATCCCAATAAAAAAATCCGAGTAATGAGATTGACTTGATTTCGGAAAGATGAACCGTACCTTGCGTCCAACGAAGTCCTCTCTTAAGAACTTGATTTAAATCTAGACAACTCCGCCCAAACAAACAGCTGCTATTGATGTGTGAATAGTTACTATGTTGTGTTGAAAGCATTTTTTATTGCTCGTGCATGAAATCCCAACTTCGAAGTAAGATACAGATACTCGCAAAAACGAGCACGGAGCATCCGCGACCGGGGGGCCTGCGAAGTACAGTCAACTTCGGGTATTGTGAACTCGGATATAGTGAACCGTCGGTTATAGTGAACTTAAGTCACTGGTCCCGTTTCACTGACACTATAAAAACGTAAGAAGATTCGGTTATAGTGAACCTGAACCTCGGCTATAATGAAGGTAGGAAATGCAACGTCCTGGAAAATAATATATCGTTTCAGTGCCACAAATTCAAACACCGAGTAGCTTAAAAAAGTATCGTCGGTCAAAGGTCATAGTCAAAGAAGTGTCCCCTGAATATTTCATTCAGCGATCAGTTTCATTAGCCGTTTGCCTCTACCCAAAAGATCTCGTTAGGTAAGTAAAAGGGCCTTCAGAGAGTAAGGTGGTGTTCCAACAGTGGCAGAGGCATTGAAGAGTGTCAAGACCGCAGTATGGTAGTTGTAGGTAGTAGACAATACAGAATGAAGTATGGAGAGAGTACAAAAAGAATCTAGAGAAATTACTAATGAAAAACGTACGAAGCAAACAATTGAAAATAATTGATTTTTTAAGGACATGAAAAGGTATTGAAATTTATCTATATAAATAAAATAAATAATTGTGGAAATTCCTACTCAATTTTGTTATCAACAGATACAGTGAATCTTTGATAATGTGAACCTAAAATGTTAGTCCCTAGAAGTTCACTATAACCAGAGTCGATTGTTGTTGCCAGTTTCCGGACGCGGGACTGGGAAGCGGCCACGCCGAGTCGTGGGCTCTGCCGCCGCGGGCACCTGCCTTCCTCACCTACCACCCCACCCCCTGCCCCGCCCACCCGGCTACACAGGCGCTCGATATAGCCTAGCTCCGGGAGCGATTTACGGTCCCGCGAGCGGGCGGACGCATAATGAAGATGCCCGGGAGGGCGCCAAGAGAACGACGGGGGCGGGGGGCGATGCGGAGCGGGGCAGAAAGAGACGCGGTGGGCGGGGAGGGGCGGAGCGATTTAGATTGGGATGGAGGGAACCCGGACGTGGCGGGATGGAGCGTGCGGGTGATGGAGCAGGTGGAGCGAGGCTTGGAGTGAGTGAAGATTGTTTCTGGTAGGGATTGAACATCGATATCGATATTCTCATCAATATAGATATTTTATAGGAATATTGATGTTTTAAAATACATTTATTAAAACTGATGTTTTTAACATCGATAATTTGTGTTGGATGTTTTACGTTTTCGATGTTTTGTTTATGAGTGAGAAAAGTTCCACAATCATATTTTCAGAAAGTTAAAACATGAAATAAAAATTGATGATCCCATTGGCCCTCGTGTATTTATATTACCTTCAGTGAGTGGACTACATCTCCTCCAAAAGGACACTCCGATGCTATGGTACTTCCAAGGCCTTTTCTTGTTCTTTTGCTCACGGAAAGGCGGTCAACTAATGTGCACAGACGTAAGAACTTCTCCTTCTTCTCACTTTCTTCCTTCTAAGACGAACTCGACCCCTTGAGATAACCGTGAGCGCTCAGGCATTCAGACTCAGTTTTGTAAGTCGCTATTATTTTTGGCTTTGATTTGTCAGTAAAATCTTATTTAAAAAATAATAAACAAGAAATTAAAATCGACTACTGAGAAACATCGATGTAATTTTGGTGTCATTAACATCGATGTTGTAATTGCAACGAGCGCAACAGTAGCCTATTTGCCTTCTGCACCGAGAGAAAAGTGCTCTAACTGCTATCTCACATTCATGGTGGTTAAGCCACTCAGGAGGCAGAAAGAATTTGAGGCCGATGTTGCACTCGTTGCCTCGATTTTGAACATCGATCTTTCATCCTTGAGGTCCTATTCCTAGTTTCCGTGTATATCAATTACTTAGGTCATTAAGCCAGTAAATGTGGAGGATGTTATATCCCGAAAAGTGGCAGTTTTCCTCCTCTGCTGAAATGCGAGATTTTGCTTCGTCCTACGCTTCAATGTGCAAAATAATCCCCCTCTATTTATCTACCCCAGCGGGGCATCGCCTCCAGTCAGGATAAACTCTATGTTCATGGCTGGTGTCCGGACATGTGTGGTATTGTAGTGCGTCTAGGTGTAAATATGTAAGGGGAGAGGATGAGACAAAGATGTGGAAGAAAAGATCGCACGCGGTCCGTGGCTCTTTGGTTCGGGTTCTCCCTGGCAGTCGTGTGGTATTGAAGGGAGAAACAACGTAAAACTGTCGGTCAGACAAGGTGGACGCTGGATTTGTCCTCCAGGCAGTGAATTAACTCGACCCAGCTCTGTAGATTTGAGATATGACATTTTGTTCCGTTAGTGCAGGGAATGTTTTATACCAGGAGGCGGGGTATCTCTCCCGCTGGATGGCGAGATCCGGTGTCGACATACATGTGTAAGGGATTCTCCGTCCTGGAATCTTTCCCAGTGGACCCCTACCCAACAGAACACCGTCGCAGTTGGGACAAGCTCCGAGTTCTTGATTGGCTTCCCAACGTGTGCAATAGTGTAGCGCTTGTACGTGTGTGTGTAAGGGGAAGGAATAGGAGAAGGAGTTAGATAAAGAAGACGAAGATAAGAAGATCGTGCGCGGTCCGCGACTCGTTTGTTAGGTTACTGCTTCGGTATTCCCCTGGTATTAATCGGAAAAAACATGGAAAACTACCGATCAGAGTAGCCGTTCGGTAGAATTTTCCTTCAGACAGGGACTAATTTCGGCAAAGCTGTCTAACTTGTGTCAACATTCCGCCACCGACGGGACTCGATATCGGGAGAGGTAGCTCAGTGCATCAACTGATGTCACTGCAGTGCCTCTGACCGGAAAGCCCTAGATTCGAGTCCACAGTGGCAACAGTGGCAAGCTTTTCGACTCTAGATTGTCAACTAGGTCGAATGCAGTCGCTGTCTGGAGGAGAATTCTAGCGGCCAGCTGCTCTGATCGGTATTTTTCCGTGCTTTCTCCGATCAACACCAGGCGAATGCCGGAACAGTACCCGAACAAACGGGCCACGGACCTCGCGCGATCTTTCCTTCCTCTTCCTTGTCCTATTCTCACTCCTCACACACACTTACACTAACATGCACTACACTACCACACATGCCGGGAGACCGATCGGGGACTTAGAACTTGTCCCGGCTGTGGCAGTGTCCGGTTGGTGGAAGGTACCTGGTTGGTGAAAATCCCACTAGTGGATGGAAGGTCGGCGTCGGATCTTGCCATCCGGTGGGGGAAGAACACTGCCACCTCCCGGTGAAAAAAAACATGCACTACACTAACGATACTAACGATCTCAGTGGTTGACGTACCTGGAATCGCTAACAACCAACCAACCGACGGGACTCGAACTCTAGGACCTCCCGGCGACAGTCGCTCCAGAGACAGTGCAAATGATGGCTTTAAGCTAATTCAACCGATGGGAGTGATAGGAGGATATCGGTGCTTCGAAAAAGGAATTTGTGACATGTGTTGTGTCTACCATTGACCAGATATTATTACGTTTTTTTCATAGGCAAATGAGTTGACTGAAATAATTCAGATATTCAGAACAGTGTATTGAAGAGACTTATGTTTAATGAGTTACAAATCAACGTCCAAGGATTGAGAAATTGAAAATTAGTGGATATTTATTTTCATACACCGAAAGGGAAATACTAAGCATATCATTTTATGTGAAAAAGTATTATAAACAAAGTAATTGGGGATATGAAGTTCCATACGTCAGAGTAATTGAGTCATAACTTATAAGCCCGACACTTTATGGGGCGAATCTTATACTTGTTTAATACGCTCTGGAAAGTTACAGATATGTAAAGACATCAACGACCTCAGCCTATTCACATACAATTATTGACTGTGGACGATGATTCAAGTTAGTTACAGCGTTGGTAAGGTGTAAGTGTGATTCGCTAGTTGCCAAAGTCGAATGAGGTGGATTTCATTTCGGGTAGGACGGACGCTCATGCGAACGAAGACGTGATGAGAAATGCTAACGCGCTGTGGCTCCGTCAGGGGTCGGTGGGAATCTGCAGGATTAGCATGCAAAAGGGAGCAGGGATGGAGGCGGGCTTAGAGATCGTTTATGCACGTTGCGGTCTGGAGGGTTGGGACCGGAAGGAAGATACGCTCGAATAACAGAGGGATGGCATTTGGATTCTACTGATACAGTATCATAAATTGCAAAAACACTCTCGGATAGTTTTTAGTAGTAGTGTGAATAGTCATAAAGAAAAAATGTCTAGAAAGATCAGAGTAAACTGATATGACTACAGAAGAGCACAGTACCACTATGCAACTGAGACATCGCGGTTTGAATTGAGAGAACGAATGCGGAAAAAATGCATAAGAAAATGCGTGAAAGATATTTATTATAAAATGGAAAAATGAAGTGGAAAAAAATTTAATGTTTCAGAACGTGGGACTGATTCATTCATTCTTATCAACAAGTTTTAAAGTGCTAGTTTCCTAGTTTGTTTCTGTCTTGACATCTCAATCTCCGTAAACAATGACCCATGCTTCCATCGCGGCCAGATGATTAATCTCTAAAAATTTTCCCTCTTCCTCTTCCAAATGCTTTCATTCGAGTTTTTATTAAACTATCGCGTTTTAGTCAAAAGGAACCCAAGCAATTTTCAGAAGCATTTGACCAAAAATATATACTTACGAGCGTAGAAGTAAATGTGAGAGTACAAAGGGGCGTGTAGCATATACGAGAGTAAAAAGATGGTTGCGATCAAGCATCTGCTTTAGAGTACGTTTTTCACACCTCGGGATGAGCTAAGTTGACAGCGATGTGGGGTTGGAGACAAGAAACATAAAAAGTGCTCCCTATTCTGCCGCACTTGAGCAGCAGTAACGTGAAGCGGGTTGGAGTGAGCGAGAGTGGAAGGCGTGATATGAGGGTAGAAGAGGGAAGTGAAGCAGACTCAGGGCGATGAGAGAGGAAGAAGGATGCGGGAGAGGGAGAGAACGGGGCGTAGGAGGGCAGTAAAGAAGAAGGTAAAAATAAGAGGTTGATAAAAAGATGAAAGGAAGTTTATAAATGGAAAGAGCATGTGAAAGTTATAAAATTATATATCAATTAATCTAAAATACTTATCTAAATATATATAATATGAATATATAAATATATATTCTTATTATTGGAAATTAGAGCCACACATATGTATAAGCAAATATGTGCTTATATATATATATATTTGTATGTAATGTGATATACCAAAATTTTTACCTTTTTTATTATAGAAATGTCATTTTATTTGACATGGAATATAGGGTTGTCAATACGCGATCGCGAGGGGGTCGCTATGTGACAAATAAGCAACCGGCGTTAAGGATCATTTTCGTTAGGTTGAAATGACAGAGCAGAGGCGGAATAAGCATTGTTTTGAGAGACAAAAAGAAAAAGATATAGGATTCGGATGCTTCCAAGTTTTTAGAAGAACATTCATTCGGTAGAGCAACGCGGTGATGAGCGGGTCGGCTCTTGATATATTTTACTAGATCGAGGAAAGACTGTAATTGACAGTTGTTTAAATTAACTATCGTTTTTTATATTAGGATAGAGCGTTCTTGTAGGAAGTAAAATTCGTGTCTAGACGTCCACCCGAGACGCAAGTGAGGGAAGTCACGGGTTATAATAGTATCGCCGGGAGAATTTGGAACCAGATCACGGACATTAGGCGAGGACTTTATCCAGAAGCAAGATTTTGCTGCGTCGAAGGAGAAGGTTCTACGGGACGCCATCGAACGAAGAAGTGAAGAGCGCGCGAAGACCTACGAATGAATAAAAAGGTTTTATAACTATTATAATATAGATAAAACTGGTCAGGACGAAAGATGAATTCATTTTGATTATCAATATAATAAAATCCAATTTGTTAAGTTGAAAGAAAGCTGATTATCATTGTTCGTTACGTGCAATCCAGAATTTTAATAAGATTTTGAGATTCCTCGCCACTCCGTATGGATGGCAGATTGAGTAATTGGTTGCAGAGTAGCAACAATTACGAACTTCGAACCCAATTAACTGAGATACATAATTTTGGGTAAGATGTATTAAAATTACGTAAGAAACATCCGGGTTATAGTCGTAATTATTTTCTGGCGTTCAAATCAATAACTAAATCATTCGGAAAATCGTTATGAGTGTCATTCATACGAAACGAGTTATGAATCTAACGTAATTAATAATTCGTAATATTACGACTTTTGCTGGTAGAAAGAAGGGCTTGTTCCAATATATATATATATATATATATATATATATATATATATATATATATATATATACACATATTATCAGAACACCTTCTGAAGGTCTGTAATTCATTAGTATTTCAATACATATTAATGACTAGTAGTAGATTTTCGGTTCTCACGATTGGAGGAGGGCTTGGACGATGGAGGGGGAAGAGTGAGAGGTGGCGGATGCCGAGCGGGCGATGGGTGAAGTGAAGCGAGCGAGCGAGAGGGCGGGGCGGCGGAGGAGCAGAATGGACTCGGCGGCAGGGGACAGCGCAGATTCTGCGCGGGGCGTGGCGGGGGAGTGGCGTGGCGGGGCGCGTGCGTGGGCGTGCGCCTCGGGTGGCGGCTGCGCGTGTCAGCGCGGGGTCCGCTGCTCCGCTTGCTGCGCTGAGCCTCCGGCTGCAGCTAATCCCGCGCACGCAACTCGCCCGCAACCCAGGGGCTCCGCCGGCCTTTCGAGTTGGTTGGGTTATGGCGAGCGGAATTATAAGCGGGCCTCCCAGCGCATCAAGGTAACTGCCCGCCCGCCGCTGGGATGACGGTGAGTAATTAGGGAACTCGGCAAAGTGAATTGGCAGCGGGAGTTGCCGGAAGGAGTTCACGGTTCGTTCATCAGTCACAACGAAACTTTGATCTTCCCCTTTCATCACTGACTCTTCCGCCTCATAATTTCTTCAATTTTGTGACTTAAAGAAATAATGCTGAAATTTATTACGATTTTTTTACTTAAAGGACATTAGATTCCGTGCTTCGTGGGGGATACGTTATGTTTCGTCTAGAATTCACGTGGAATTAGTACATTGGTCGACGTTTGGGAATGAAAAATTTCTCTGAAAACACGTCATTATGTAAAAATGACTGGTTGATATTTTTATCGTGAATTTTTAATTTAGAAGTTAAGTCAGTTAGAGAAAACTCAATTATTTTCATTGTTGCATATTTTGTTGCGTTCTGGTATTTTCATCGCTTTTCCTGTTCGGCATTTATGTGAATGTTTTAAAACGTGAGATACTTTTTTAAATTATCTTGAAGAAACAAGTTCAAAAACAGGAATCACTCACCAAATTTCACAGGCCATGCGCAAGGTCCGGATTTTGATACTCACCTATAAAAGAAAACATTGTTATTAATTTTATATAAATACCATTTTTCACAAACAATACATGCCACAAATGTGATGTTATCTGACACTCAATTTTGTCAATTTTTAATTGTATTAAATATGTTAAACTTATTGTCGTTTTTAATTATTTGTATGTTGTAAACAATTTTTAAGATAAAAACTTTTTGTTGGAGTTACTTACTATTTGAGTGTTTCGATTCTTAAAATACATTAGCATACGTATACTGTAAACGAGTTATATGGTCAATGAAACTCGATTCAATGTAGATAGTTTTCATAATGCGTTGGCATTACCAGAAGACATTTGTACGAATCGAATATCAAAAAGTATTGAAGAAAAATATTAGTTATTCATGTGATCACTAAAGGTACTCAGCGGTAGTAATCAACAGCAGTTTTTAAAGAGAAAACATAAAAAAAATGTACGCTTTCGTCTTTAACTCCGAATAATTACGAGTAGCATAATAACTGAGCTATACTCTTTAATAGCCACTGCCTACCATTCCTGGCGCCTTTTTGGGACAAGCGTTATCGTCTTTATAAGGACGTACTTTTGTGTATGTTTGTTTCGTGGTCGCGGTATCCTTTCACACATTTTACCTGTACTAGACATTGGTGCAAGCACGTCCGACGAGAGTAGTGCGCATCCGTTTTATGGACCCACGTCCTATGATTTCAATGGAGGCTCATGAGGCTCATGAGGCTCAATGTTAGAAGCATGACGATAAGCGTGGAATCAGTTCTAGTTTGGAAACAATAAATTAAGAAAATGGAAGTAGATTACTCCTATTTTTTAGGATAAATCGATGTTTCTGGACTTAACACCATATTTTATGCAATAATATTTTTGGCAATCAGTCTAGATAATAATAATACTGAGGCAAAAGATTGATGCATTGAAGATTAAAATGCGCTTGATCTAATTACAATATAAGCCCCACCAGCTCCAGCAATCCGTGTATTATTGTACATATCTCAATATTTGTAGTGCAAGTCCTTCGTAAATATCAACAAGACATGAAGAAACAAGATAAGCCACACTTTTACCAAAATCGAGATTTCAACATTTACGAATAGGATTGTTTTGGCTTGTGGAGCTTATCTTGTTACAAACCAAGTCCTTCAATTGATTAGAATAATTTAATTACATAAACGATTATGAAGATTTAGCGTTAGCAAATGATTATAACGAACTAGGAAATACGAGAATACGAGATTCCTGGAAGCAGTGCAAGATGGCACGTCAGCGAGGACGTCTTTTCTACTGGTTGTTGCAGATTAAAATTCATTACGCAGAGAAATTCAATTTAAGCCATGCCTCAGCCTCAGAACTTTAAAATTCATCAGCAAGCGGCGGACCTTTTCTTATACATTTTAACATTTCCTTTGTGTATTTTTTCAGAGTAGTCCCAGGAAGTCGAATGAAGCGATTCATCGAGATTTATGATTATGAACATTGTTCTAGCTTGCGTTTTCTACCCAGCTCACGATAAGTAAATTTAAATAAAGGGAATTAATTTTTTTCGTAGGCTTTTTGTAATGTGAAAGCGAAATTTTCGTGATATTGTGTCTGTGGATTGTTGAAGTATTGTCAACAAAAATTAACTAATTAACTCTTGTAAAAATTGCACTTCCTTTTCTGTCTTTCTTCAACAAACGTATGCAAATATTGCGTACAATGACTACGAGTATTATGTGTAAGGTCGTAAAATAAATAATAAATACATTGCAGTTACTTCGTTTTCTGTTTGTTCTATTGTACTACGTTACGTATTCTTTTTGCTGGCCATTTCCCCCTATTCGTTTTTATTCAACATAAAACAATGTTTTAAAAACTTAATATTTTAAATAGCCACTCAATGTACTACTTAAAATATAAATGTAAATAAAGGGATAAAATCTCGTATAAATGTTTTCGAGAACAAAACGTAGTTTCACCTAAAGATTTTACTTACATGACCAAGCGCAGGGTGATTTCTGTTCATACAATGCAGTCTTTAAAAGACTGAAGATAAAAAATGAATTCCTATATCTTTGATATCAAAATAACGCTGCAGACACGGGGACATCTTGATAAAAATATACAGTGTGTCGCCTTTTACTTTATCTTTTAATTAACTGATTAATGTTTTTTTTAAATCACCACTCTGTCACCTTAGAGGAAGCGAATCTTCAACTAGATTACATTTGTAATATAATCGCTTTCAATATCAATAAATCATTATTCCATTCTCTTTATGTAATGTACTTACTCTCTCTATTAGTAACTCCATTCTCAAGTAATGTATAACTCTTTTCATTACGTGATCTTATTTTCACTTACACGAATATTTTCATAATGTTTCCATTCTTTTGAAAGAGAATTGTAATTTCCTTGCAACAGAAAAAGCACAAGAAAATCTGTAAATAAATGCTCCACAATATTGGTTTTCTTAATATTGCCCTAAATTGGAAAGAAAATTTACGATTTTTTTCTCTTACGGTCCTTCTGGAGTTCCGACATTCTTGTCAATAGCGCCTTTATATATTTTGTTTGCCTGTCGTTGATCGGATATTTATTCCAATTTTTCTGTTTTGAATGGCGGAGAGGCCGTAAAAGGACGTACTCGGACTTTCTTCTACCAATAGCTTCTTTGGGCCTCGCTCGCTTTTAAAGACTGCCCACCAACAGACCGGCAAGTTTTCCAGTGGAAATGGAGAGTCGTACAAAGGTCAAGTCGCGAAAACTGCGAGAGAGAATTGGAACTGTAGAATAACACAGAATTATTAGAGAAGCAATGTGTAAATAAGCAAGAAGTGGAATTAATTTAAAGAACACATACATACACAATAATATAGACAAAATTGCATCGTAATAGTAAGTAACAAGTGCGTGAATCACCTCAAAAGTACACACACACACACACACACACACGCGCACGCACACACACACACACACACACACACACACACACACACACACACACACACACACACACACACACATATATATATATATATATATATATATATATATATATATATATATATATATAAAGAAAGTCGTGTTAGTTACACTATTTATAACTCAAGAATGGCTGTACCGATTTGGCTGAAAATTGGTGAGCAGGAAGCTTAGAGCCAGGAGACGGACATAGGATACTGTTTATCCCGTTCGACGGCGTTCCTGTGTGAGAACGCACGTTTTTGCACGTTTTCGCACGTTTTCGCACGTTTTCGCGTGATTTCGCATGTTAGCGGTCATTGTTGCCTGTTGTAACCCATTGTTTTAACGCCGCACTGATAACAGAAGGCGATAATGATAGCCGCCTTTCGTTCGCCGTTATATCTATATATAGTCGTGTTAGTTACACTATATTAAGAACGGCTGTACCGATTTGGTGAGCAGGAAGCTTAGAGCCAGGAGACGGACATAGGATACTGTTTATTCCGTTCGACAGCGTTCCTGTGTGAGAACGCACGTTTTTGCACGTACGCAGTGCAACAAGGATAGCACAGTTTCTCACAGTGAGTGCGACGCGAGAAAAAGATGGGACCGGCTGTTAAGGCGGAACAGAGTTCGCCGGGTCAGCTAGTATATATATATATATATATATATATATATATATATATATATATATATATATATATATTATATATATATATATATAAAAGAAAGTCGTGTTAGTTACACTATTTATAACTCAAGAACGGCTGTACCGATTTGGTTGAAAATTGGTGAGCAGGAAGCTTAGAGCCAGGAGACGGACATAGGATACTGTTTATCCCGTTCGACAGCGTTCCTGTGTGAGAACGCGCGTTTTTGCACGTTTTCGCGTGATTTCGCATGTTAGCGGTCATTGTTGCCTGTTGTAACCCATTGTTGTAACGCCGCACTGATAACAGAAGGCGATAATGATATAGCCGCCTTTCGTTCGCCGTTATATCTATGTATAGTCGTGTTAGTTACACTATTTATAACTCAAGAACGGCTGTACCGATTTGGCTGAAAATTGGTGAGCAGGAAGCTTAGAGCCAGGAGACGGACATAGGATACTGTTTATCCCGTTCCTGTGTGAGAACGCACGTTTTTGCACGTTTTCGCGTGATTTCGCATGTTAGCGGTCATTGTTGCCCGTTGTAACCCATTGTTGTAACGCCGCACCGATAACAGAAGGCGATAATGAAAGCCGCCTTTCGTTCGCCGTTATATCTATGTATAGTCGTGTTAGTTACACTATTTATAACTCAAGAACGGTTGTACCGATTTGGTAAGCAGGAAGCTTAGAGCCATAAGACGGACATAGGATACTGTTTATCCCGTTCGACAGCGTTCCTGTGTGAGAACGCACGTTTCTGCACGTTTTCGCGTGATTTCGCATGTTTTCGCGTGATTGCGCACGTTTTCGCGTGATTTCGCGGGTTTTCGTATGTTTGGGCGGAACGGAGTTCTCTGTTAAGGCGGAACAGAGTTCGCCGGGTCAGCTAGTCTATATATATAAAAGAAAGTCGTGTTAGTTACACTATTTATAACTCAAGAACGGCTGTACCGATTTGTCTGAAAATTGGTGAGCAGGAAGCTTAGAGCCAGGAGACGGACATAGGATACTGTTTATCCCGTTCGACAGCGTTCCTGTGTGAGAATGCACGTTTTTGCACGTTTTCGCACGTTTTCGCGTGATTTCGCATGTTAGCGGTCATTGTTGCCTGTTGTAACCCATTGTTGTAACGCCGCACTGATAACAGAAGGCGATAATGATAGCCGCCTTTCGTTCGCCGTTACATCTATATATAGTCGTGTTAGTTACACTATTTATAACTCAAGAACGGCTGTACCGATTTGGTGAGCAGGAAGCTTAGAGCCAGGAGACGGACATAGGATACTGTTTATCCCGTTCGACAGCGTTCCTGTGTGAGAACGCACGTTTTTGCACGATTTCGCACGTTTTCGCGTGATTTCGCATGTTAGCGGTCATTGTTGCCTGTTGTAACCCATTGATGTAACGCCGCACTGATAACAGAAGGCGATAATGATAGCCGCCTTTCGTTCGCCGTTATCTATATATACTAAAGAAAGTCGTGTTAGTTACACTATTTATAACTCAAGAACGGCTGTACCGATTTGGCTGAAAATTGGTGAGCAGGAAGCTTAGAGCCAGGAGACGGACATAGGATACTGTTTATCCTGTTCGACAGCGTTCCTGTGTGAGAACGCACGTTTTTGCACGTACGCAGTGCAACAAGGATAGTACAGTTTCTCACAGTGAGTGCGACGCGAGAAAAAGATGGGACTGGCTGTTAAGGCGGAACAGAGTTCGCCGGGTCAGCTAGTCTATATATATAAAAGAAAGTCGTGTTAGTTACACTATTTATAACTCAAGAACGGCTGTATCGATTTGGCTGAAAATTGGTGAGCAGGAAGCTTAGAGCCAGGAGACGGACATAGGATACTGTTTATCCCGTTCGACAGCGTTCCTGTGTGAGAACGCACGTTTTTGCAGGTTTTCGCACGTTTTCGCGTGATTTCGCATGTTAGCGGTCATTGTTGCCTGTTGTAACCCATTGTTGTAACGCTGCACTGATAACAGAAGGCGATAATGATAGCCGCCTTTCGTTCGCCGTTATATCTATATAAAAGTCGTGTTAGTTACACTATTTATAACTCAAGAACGGCTGTACCGATTTGGCTGAAAATTGGTGAGCAGGAAGCTTAGAGTCAGGAGACGGACATAGGATACTGTTTATCCCGTTCGACAGCGTTCCTGTGTGAGAACGCACGTTTTTGCACGTTTTCGCACGTTTTCGCGTGATTTCACATGTTTTCGCGTGATTTCGCACGTTTTCGCGTGATTTCGCGGGTTTTCGCACGTTTTCACGCGTTTTCGTAAGTTTGGGCGGAACGGAGTTCTCTGTTAAGGCGGAACAGAGTTCGCCGGGTCAGCTAGTATAAGATAAGCGATATATACAGAGCAGAAGAGAGAGTATATATATATATATAGTGTAGACAACAGCACCTCTATAACCGAATCCACTACGTAAAAATCTCACCAGGGTTTAGTAAACGAAGAAATTTTACTAGAAAATCTAAATGTTCAACGTATCAGGCGAGTGTTAGTATAATATTAAACTCTTATGAATAGAAATAAACACCGAAACGTTAGCATAAACAACATTTTTCATTTTTTCCAATTGACCTATTGTCAAGGCATTCTCAAACTATCTCGAATGAAGTCAAGAAAAGAAGTCATTGAAGAAGATATGCTAAAGACGTGACGTTTTTTAGTGTTTTATTCCACAGTCGTATGCGGTATTTGCATATTTTATTGTAGACTATCGCATATTTTTGTTTCGAATTTAATACACAGTCATACTTCTTAAGAAGGAAGCAATAATTACTCTACATTTCTGCCACAGATTTAACAGGCGCGGTTTCGTTACCGCGGCTGCAGAGGGTCAAGAAAGTTCATCGACACTTGCGAAATCGTGTTGATTGTACGCCGTGTTCTGGGGCATACGACGGCAAGGGGATGTTGTGGATACTGTCGAGGAAGCAAGGCGGATCTGAGCGGTTAAGCAAATTGCCGCGGTATCTCTGTCGCGGAAATGTCTTTGCTGGAGGCGCCTGCGACTTACGAAACTTTCTAATTATCCCGGGGGTTAGCCCGGGCGCCTGCCATTGATGTTACATCCTTCGCGCGGCCGCGCTGTGGAGGCTGGTATCCACAAAAGGGCCGAAATGTGAAAACGGTTTATGATTTGTACGAAATGTAATCGAGCGTTTTGAAGATGATAACGAATTTCTTGAAAATAAGTAGTAATAAATTCAGTGGTAGTATCAGAGATCTTGTGGTACTCCATGATATGAATTAAAAAATAATCTAATCGCAACAATTCAAAGTTTTAATATTGATTAAAACATTTCGTATCCAAAGCCAACTGTTGGGACACTTTTCTCATCTTCAGTGGTTTTCCCAAGCAACGTAGATCACATTAAAACAACCACTAACCAGCTAGGTATTGTGCTGGAAACAGCTAGGAGGCTTTGAATTGTTCCGTTACAAAAACCTCTCTGTAAATTTGTTAAATATGCACCAGCGCTTCTGGAGGCCCTTTATTTATTATGTGAATTTCATACTGGTAGTGTTTAGTATAAATATTCCAAAGATAGTTTTTAGTGATCTATGTTAATATTATGATGTGTTTTCCTGAGTTGTATTTCTAAAAGTACTAGAGAGGTCTACAAATCATCAAAACACCCGAAGACATTCTCCCCCATTTTTGTTAAAACATTGAACGTAGTAAATATTCTTCAGTTTTCATTGTTCGGTTAGAGGCTTTACATCACTAAGCAACACACGCAACAGTTTCAACTAATGCTTGCCAAACCCATGTAACCTGTCGATCGAACATACCTATGCCGGAAGTGTACTAACACTTAGAATTGAGGATGATTCAGCCTGTAAAGTTATAAAAACCTGGTATCAACACCTTTGAAATACGGACATGCCGATCAAAAATAAATAAAATTAAAAACAACAAAAAACTAAGTAACAATGTGTAAGTGAATGATTTGACTGAATCGATGATTTTATGGGATCCACGGTAAATTGGCGTTGCCTTCCCCGCCAATACAATGTGTACCCAGGATTCGTACCTAAGGACAACCCTTCCTTTTTCATAGAGAGCAAATGAAACCGTCTTCTTAACGTAGCTAGAGGATATTGAATCTACTTCATTATGTGGGTATATTAAGAATCTAATATGTTGCCATTGACGATTGTACCATTCATAAGTAGTCATACTAATATGCCTACATATTTGTACGTTGGCACCGTTTTAAAAAATTGCGTCATTCCATTCAAAACTTGAAAACTGTGGAAGACCTCCATTTAAAACTAGCCTCTGATGCCAGCTGATTTTCTTTCTTTTATTCCACAGTATTATCAATTGCACTTGATTACAAATTTCAGTGTCAAATAAAGCAGAATTAATACATTTTTGTTTTAAAAATGTGTTTCCAGTATAAAATTGTTCATTTATAATTTCTCCGTACAGTAAGCCGCCTCGGCGGGTGAGGGGTTAGCTTACTGGAATGGCGCGGGTTCGATCCCGGCCGAAGTGCGCGGTTTTTCGAAGGGCGGACAATCCACGGTAGCCATGTCACTCGAGTGGCATGTAAAAGAACCCTGGAAGATGCCCTCCGACAACATACCATTCTAACGAGATATCACTTTCTCCCAACCAGATTAATTGATTTGATTTATTTAAAGTCGCATCAACTACATATGGTTATTAGCGACTCTCCCAACCAAAGAGTTCAGATATTGTTAACTGAGGTCGAAATCTAGTGTAGAATCACATCCCAGGCGTATTTAGGGGACCGCCCGCGCGGTGCGCCTGCTCGATAAAGGTCCCCAGACCCGCATCGGAGGTAGGCTTCCAAGGAAGCCAGGGCCAAAATCTCGGGTGCGGAACACTGCTTTAGAGCAGTCTCCCCGCTAATAATCCCATTTGAGAAACAAATCTCCGTACAATACTTGGATGAAGAATTAATGTTCTATTTGCATTCATAAGAAAAATACATATATTCGAATTACATAAGGAGTATGAATTTTCACGCATTTTTGAAAATTGATATACTTTTGGTGTTCAGACTACACCATTCACTATAACGAATATAATTATCGAACTTAAATCGAAATGATTGAAGGCGTTGTCATTGTCAACAATATTATTTAAGTCGTTTTTGTGACTTCCAGACAGCAGAAAACTGATGATGATGGCTAAGCCATCGAAAGCAGCTCTTATTGAAATAAATAATATTGTTGACAATGACAACGCCTTCAATCATTTCGATTACGTAAATGTCAACTACAACTCACCACTAAACCAATATCGAACTTAAAGCCTACTGGAAATGCAGATTTAACAATTTTAGTTTCACCAAGAATGGAACGTGACTATCTAGTAGTGTAAGAACAATACCCAAACCTAAAAGTTTGTTTTTTGGCCACCTCTTTTATACCTTGGCCTATTGAGGACTCAGATATCGAGTTGCACGGGGAAAGGGGATTGGCGATGAGAAATAGCACATTCCAGAAAAGAGAAAATAGAGACGCTGTGGTATATTGAGATGTAGATGAAATCGGGAAAAATGTTAATTTTTGTGACACACCGTATCTTGTAATACAGTTTAACAATTTGATCCCATTCTTAGTGTGTAATATTTGTTAATGAACTAGTCTTCAAGGAACTGACAATTTTAGTCTTTTATTTCCTGCATATATTTTCTTCGATATTTACTGAAAATTTAGTGGAACAATATATTACTACAATGGATTGACAATTATTATTATAAATAGTTCCATTAATTTATAAATGAAAATCATAAAACTACTTTATATTACAAAAAAATTCAAAGAGAAATCATTATGTGAAATTAAATATATTATTTACATAACTAGTCCAGAAAGAGAGTCATTTGCGCAGGAATGAAATGTTGGTGGAGGAGGTGGAGGAGCCGGCGATAGTAACCGAAGTCCGGCAATTTGAAATAAGGACACTTTCGTACAAGTTGCGTACTTTTTTTTTTAGTACGAGTTCATGGAAACTTATATGTACTCTTAGAATCATTCGCAATATGCGAGGCAGCAATCATGTTAATGTACGTCGCCACAGTTTTATTTTGCTGTATCCAGTTGTTTTATATGGCTGTGCCTGCGTTAGGGCTCGCGTACGGCAAAGTAACACTTTTCAATGAATAAATAGTGGAGATGAGAACTGGTTTCCATACAAGGGTGCTGAAAAGGATATTTTCATAGTTTATAACTTGATTATTACGAACGCGTATTATCAATGTTTTAAAAAAAATGTGTGTCTCGTCGGTTTGTATCGTCTCGTTTGTTTGTGTTTTGAAAAATAAGTAGTTTTATCTTGCTTCAAATTTTGCTCTTATACAAACGTATGTTATCAGGTGATGGCCTTCCTTGCAAAAAGTAATTAATGTAGCTAAAGTTCTGTTATTTCGGCGATCGAGAATTTTGAAATCTTATGCTGTAAAATAATGGTATTACAAACTTGAGTGAAGAATTTACGAAAAGAAATCCAGGAGTTATCTGTTTTTCGTATATGCTGTCCCATTCACAATGTACTACGTTAATTGTTTCTACTCTAAATTCATGTTTTGTGCACACCGAGTAGTTGGGTTCTGTTAAAAAAACTAGATTCCATGATGCGGAAGCTCCGTGATAGCCATTGCATGTATATGCAAACAGGCATCCACATTTCTCCCTCCTGGCATCCAATACTGCTAATTGCAGACTGCATCCCCCGCTGCTGCTGCTGCTGCTACTGCTACTACCGCTACGGATGCATCATTACCGGCATTTTAGTGGTACTATCTGTGTGCAAATTGAAGATGAGAAAAACAGTTTCTGTAAAAAAATCTACGAGGATATTACTTAGTTTCTTTACATTGTTGGTTGTTCAAGATTTTCGACATTTCACCAAAAATGTGATGCTAGAAAAGAAAACTTTCAAGCACTGTGATGATAGAAAGGATTTTTCAAAAACATTTATTTCAGGAAAAATAAATTAATGAGAATAATATGAAAAATTATGTTGTGTAAGCTGTGATAACACATTTTGGGTAGAAAAATTAATTTTAAAAATATAAATCTCAAAAAGGAAGGAACGTTTGAATGTATGTATGCACTTGACTTTTTAATTAGTTAATGATTATCCGACTGTTCCCAGAAAGCGGTGTTTTCTGGGTCCTGTTTTTATTTATTATCGACACCGAGGGCTAAGGAGACATGTGTCAAGATTGACGTATTCCCATCACCGTACCTTGCTTACTTGGCCTGTCCGAGCTTTTTTGTTTGTCACACACGGGAATCACAGAGAGCTAGGACGCTCTCATCAGCTACCAGAGGGCCAATTACATTTTAATTTCAAGCTTTAATTTTCTCCAGTTTTTATATCTCACAAATGTCGATCGATTTTGTAATGAAGTAGTCAGTTTTAATGTTTACAGCAACAAAATGGTTTTTGTTACATTGCGGTATAATACTTCAAGTAATGAGAACTTTTAAATTTGGATTAATGAGTCGGAATTATTGAATTGGTTTCGATTAATTTATTTTGGTAATACTGTACTGTTATGCAAACATAACGCTCCCACAAGAGTAAAAACTACTCTTAGCGTTTAAAAGTCCGTCGTCCCTCAAAGTGAATAGAAACAAATAAGTAAAAGATCGCATATGTAGTAAAAGATAGCAATGTAGTAAAATATGATGAGAAGATTATATGAGTACCAGCTACTCAAAGAAAATAAATTTCTTATTTACATAGATTTTTGTTGCAAGAAGCTAGTTTTACGAAATAGTTGAACGACACAGGACCAATGTCACAAATAAAAAATTTAACCTCGACTATCGCTTAACCATTTCTTACAAAGTAGCTTCGTTATTTCCTCTCCAGCGTCCAATCGACGTTACCAACGGCAACGAAAATTCTATTACATGAAGCAGAACAGCCTGAATATTAAAAAATGTTCAAGCACAGATTCTTGCAAGTAGTGTAGGAAGATGCCTTGCCACGCGCGCTATTAACTTCTTCTAGCGGCAACCCACACGATCTGA
The DNA here is from genome assembly GCA_011170035.1 of Teleogryllus occipitalis. Taxonomy (NCBI): domain Eukaryota; kingdom Metazoa; phylum Arthropoda; class Insecta; order Orthoptera; family Gryllidae; genus Teleogryllus; species Teleogryllus occipitalis. The sequence goes on from BLKR01001040.1 coordinate 156,224, forward strand.
GGCTGCCGCAACGCGCGTCGCCTAGCAGGGAGCGTGGCAGAGAAATTTAATTTTCTCCGGGGTCACATGCGCTTCGCGGCCTAATTCGCCGAAGGCTCTATCGCGGACGTTATGGCGCCGCGCGCGCCGCCGCAGCAAGCAGTAAGAGCGCGCGGCCGGGGCATGGGGGTGGGGCGGGGTGGGGTGGCGTGGAGGATGAGGCGGGGACGGGCCGGGGAAGAAGTCGAGTGACGCAAGGAGCGTCATGGAACCAGGCCGGATGGTGGTGGTGTTGGGAACGGAAAGGAGCTGGGAGACCGGTTAGGGGTCTGCCAGAGGTTGAGATGGTGGGGCAGAGGATAAAGAGGGGGCGGGCTGGGGGAGAAACCGGGTGACGCAAGGTGCGACGTGGAGCCAGGCGGGAGGGGGGTGTTGGTAACGGATCGGAGGTGCGAACAGAAAGGAGCAGGGAGACCGGTTAGGGATCTGCCAGAGGTTGAGATGGTGGGGCAGAAGGGATTATGAGGCATGACGTGTAGGATTGGGAGGGAGTGGAATGGGATGAGTGTACGAGTCGAGCTGGAGTGGTAATGAGTGAGGGAGCCATTAGGACGGGGGAAGTATCAGGGTGGGTTGAGGGGTTTGAGCGAGAGCCAGAGGTTGAGATGGTGGGGCAGAGGATGAGGAGAGGGTGGGCCAAGGGAGAAGCCGAGTGACGCAAAGCGGGTCGTGGAGCCAGGCGGGAGGTGGTGGTGTTGGGAACGGAGTGGAGGTGGGAACGAAAAGAAGCCGGAAGACCGGTTAGGGGTCTGTCAGAGGTTGAGATGGTGGGGCAGAAGGGATTATGAGGTATGACGTGTAGGATGAGGAGGGAGTGGAATGGGGCGAATGTAGTAAGTCGAGCTGAAGTGGTAATGGGCTCGGGAGCCACTAGAGCGGGGAAGTATCAGGGTGGGTTTCGGAGCTTGAGCGTAGAGGGTGTGTGGGTGCAGAGCGATGGGTGTGACCTGATTTGAGGAACGTTTGGGAGGTGGTAGCGGAAGGGGGCAGGGAGACAGCGACGGTAGCTGAGTTGCCAGCGGTGGAGAGGGATGTTCTAGAAAGGGTGAGGCGGAGAGGAGGGAATGAAAGGGAATGAGAGCAGTAAGGGCGGGGGGTGGGTGCAAGGGTGGGGAAGCAGGGGCTCGGGGGAAATGGTGGGGACGTAATCAGGACTGGGCGTGTGAGTCACAGTGGGGGAAGGCGTCGAGAGCGGTGTGGGGAGAGAACGTGGTATGTCGTGCGAGGGAGACAGCGGAGGGTGGGGGTGGGGGTGGAGCTGTGGGCGACGCCTGAGAAAGCGAACTGGGCGGCGCTGATCGCGGCGTTTACGACGCCTCGGAGAGCCCTTCGCCGCCCCGAGGCGGTTTTTAATTTAGGCGTAAAAGACGACGAGGGTTACTGCCGCCTGCGCTTCCGCCCCGCCACCCATCGTCCCACGCGCAGGCTCCGATCGTCCATTGCTTTGCGGACTTTATGTACACTCGTACAGTCTGCGTGCGTGCGGTGCTAAAAAGTAAATGTAAAGCCGTGGGTGCGGCATTAAGGAAAAGGTTCGGCTGAGTGTGCTGTTTCTGTTCAGCGGTGTTTTGCTGCAAGGAGAAGACAAGATCGTATTTTTTGACGTCCGTAAAAAAAATGTGGCGAGAAAGGTGGGTGAATGCTCATTGTGGTTGCGCAATGCAAAGTCATTTAGAATGGTACATTTGAGAATGTTTCATTTTTTTAGATTTCCTTTTATTACTTTGAATTATTTCGAACATAATTTGCTTAATTTATCCGTAAATATTCTGTTATTTTTGACTCAAAGTGTTCTAAACTGAATTTACAGGTTTTAATTGCCATGAATACTTCCTGTATCAAGGTCATTTATTGTATAAATTGGTTTATAGCTCATACTACTCGCCCTTTTATAATGTTTATCAGAGTTATTAAATTAATGTTATGGACTAAAACACGATGCAACGATATGAAGTATCAAAATAATGTGATCATCTTTGATATTAAAGATTTTAGGACTGCTGCTCATTATGGTCTTTCTAATTAGACACTTTGATAACGATCCTGATAATCACGAGCTAGACATTTACGTACAAAGATAACGAGAACCAAGAGTTCACGAACCGCAAATGGAAGAGTTTGCTTTTGATACTCTTCAACCACATCGTAAACCTTCTTTGCTGCTCTCTCGCCTTCTCCTCAAAGCTCATAAACATCACTCCCTCTTTTTATTAAAATTAAGGGAACTCACAATCGCCCTCCCATCCAACCTCCTCCTCGAGTCCACTTGAGCCGCGCCAAAGCCCCCTGTCACCAAAGGAAGAGCTGAAAGTGCCCATGGGCGGATAATTTTTTGATGCGACACCGCTAAGAGAGAGAAAGTACTCAATCCAACCATAAAGGAACCAGCCTTTCTACAATTCTAATCAGTCAGAGCATCCCCTAACAGTTTCTTATATTACGAAAGGAAACGATACCTTGATTCTTTTCGCATTGACATTCTAGTCAATGATATATGCCTAAAAGAACTTACTCTCTCATACCAGTCTATAAGTTCTGTTTTGCTAGACTAAGCATTTTTCGTCTTGCTGATCAGCTCAATATACTACCAGTAGTACATTACCCGCCACCGACGATGTGTTATTTTTCTATTACTCGTGGCATAACTAGTGATATTTAATGGACGTAATGTGCTTCTGGAGTAATTTTCAATTTCTGTAACGACTATTTTAAGAAAGCTCAGAGGAGAGAGCGGATTGAAAGGGGGCAATGGATATCCGAGAGGCAGTAAATAAAAATGTGGTATATCACGCATGTTGCGTTTATAAAAACTGTGCCTACGTATGTTAAAAACCGTTATACTAGGGGAATTTCAGTCATTGTCAGATTCAACAATTCAACAATTGGGGACGAAGAGAGTGGGTGATAATTATGACTGAGATAGTTGGGTAGATATCGGGTGCCGAATACACGAGTCGAAATCAAGTGATATGTTCATGTGACGCCAAATTGGAAATGCCCAGCAATATCCTTGTCGGTAATGGTTTAATGAACACATGTTGTTTTAGAGTAAATTTTCAAACTTCTGAGATATTTAGGGCCTAAGACGATCATTTTTGCCAATAAATTCAAAGCGGGAAATCTCATATAAAGACAGGCGACATTTGCTCCTGATTGGTCGGCAATTCTTAGGGCAGTGGTGTTCGGCCTTTATAATGACCTGAATCAACGGAATTTGAGGACCTGCCAGACACCAGCACAACGCGAGTTGCTAAACGATTAGGAGAAATGTAGCATCTGTAATATCGTTTTACGGGATTTCCGACCACATGTTCATTGGCGGATAGTGATCAGATCATATTCGACCTTTCTTCGACCTATCTAGAAGTTTGTCACACTTATTCTGATATTCTATGTGCATGACAACAAAAACGATAAGTGAGATACAAACGGATAATTGTACAAATGAATAGACCTATTCCAACCCACAAGCTTTCAATCGGGAAGGTACTGAGTAAGGTGGCTCAGGGCATCAAATCATGTAACTACAGTCCTCGGACCGGGTGGTCCTAGAGTTTACGTCCCGACGTACGCAGGCTTTTCGACCCTAGCTACATAACCAGATCGAATCCTGTCGCTGTGTGGCGGAGAATTCTAGCGGTCTATTGCTCAGTTTGGTATTTTCATGGTTTCTTCGATCGTCACCAGGTGAATGCGGGAGCTGTACCCTAACAGGCCACAGACCGCGCGCGACCTTTATTTTCTCTTCATCCTATCCTCACCCCTTACTTGCAGACACATTTACACGCACAACACTACCTCACATGTTGGAAAACCCGTTGGGAGCTTGTACCTTGCTCGACTAGGGCAATGGAAATTAGGAAATCCCCGCATACCGACGTGTATGTCGGCACCGGATCTCACCATTCAGCGAGGGGAAATTACTGCCATATCCCATGATAGGCCATGTATTATACTTACAGGACTAATGATCTTAGTAGTTAAACATTCGGACACATCAATTAATCAATCTGGATGGTATTTCTGTCCAAGCACCTCAGATGTATCCTTTCCATTTATTCTGCACATCAAAGGGCCGCTGCCTACAAACGGGCCCCGGCACCACAAACTGCCGCTCGCTGCTGCGCCAGCCCGCAGGCCCTTCGACGCTAACCTGCCCCCGAAAAAGAACTTTCGCTTTATTGCGATGGGCGCGCGGCGATGCGACCGATTAGATAACTAGCAAGCGCTGCCTGTGCGGGCGTTAAAAAAGGTGCGCGCCGCAGCGCGACGGCGGCGGTCGGCTGGCGCGGTCCCCGTGGAAATCGTCACCGCCATCTTTACGGGCCATTCCGCGGGACAGCGACCCTCCCTCCCGCCCGGCCCGGCCCCGCCCCGGCCCCGCCCCCGCCGACGCAAGCAAGATTGTGTCACTGTTGCCGTGAGCAATGGCGTATTCAAGCGTTTTCTCTACGGTCGCAGGGATACCATTTTAAACCAAATGTGTACAAATAATAGTGTACCTTTTAGTTGTGAATGGAAGTCTAATATTGTGTCTGATGAATGAGATATTAAAGCTTAAAACCTCCTCTGTTTGAATTCACACTGTTAGAATGGTTGCTGATGGTTTGATCTTTACCTTCATAGATAGATAGGGAAATCTTATTTCATTTTTCGTTTCTCTTCTCCCATGGGTGAGGCTGGTGACGGGGTAGTTATGCTAGCAGTGAATGATCCCCTTTATTTTTTTGTTTTAGACATTTTTTCGTGTATAGTAAATTTCTCAAGATATTTCGGTATCACAACTTTGATATTGACTTAATTTTTGCAATGTGGACATTTTTTAATTCTAAAGTTGGACTCTTCTCTGCAGCCAATGTATTTAGAGAATACGTTGCTAGCATGGTGGTATCCAATGGCCCTTAGAATCTTCCTTCATCGTGGAGAAGCTTTAATTTCTTGGTCTCTTGGTCGCCAAAAATTCTTCTGACTCATCACGTCTGTTGCTGATCATGAATTCTATCAATTGAAAATATCTGACACGTGATATAAAAGTATTTGACAAACTATATAAACCGAAACAAATATGTAGATTGCACAGACCTCTTCATCGACTTCTTAGTTATGTAATCTGTTTATCGCGAATTATCTTTTATCTCTCAGTTTTTATGCTCTTGTACTAAACGAAATAGACAATGCACACTAATTGTTGTAGGTACTAATGAAGCATTTGGATAATGAACTCTCCATAAATATAATCTAAATTAAGCTGTTGCAGTGTATGAAATGCTTATGGACACGATTCAAGTTAATTACGGAATTTCCAGTTACCATTCTCATCAGAGTTAATAGTAAGCCAAAGAGAACATTACTACCCCAAGACATTAAAGTTGCAGCATCACATGAATACAAAGTGACTTTTCATTTTGGGAGTTGCATGGACGAGTTTCGTCTTTATTATTTTTGCGAGATCTCATATGAGCAGAGAGAGCAGTGAGATAAAATTTGACATGAATATCAATTAAATCTTTTAATAGTACTACTCTTACAGTATAAATATAATCATTCTCAATGTACGATAACCTAAAATTAGTAAATGGGTCATTCCCACATTTGTCAAAACAATTCCAGTCTGTTCTCTATAAGGATTAATTGTTTTGCTTTTTTTTGTTTCTGGGCGTGTCACCGGCAGTAGTCATTAGTGCTAAATGAGAGCCCCCTCCAAGAATCTCCGTCAGCTGGCGGAATTACACACGCTCTAATCTCTCGACATTTGGAGTAGGGTAGTACCTGTAAGTGTGTGTATGTAATGCGAGAGGAGGTAACATGGATGAGGGAAGGAAATATCGCGCGCGTTCTGTGGCCCGTTTGCTGAAGAAATAATGGAGAACTGCCTATCAAGAGCATCCAAACGCTGGAATTCTTCTCCACAGAGCGAGTGAATTCAACTTAGCTCTGTAGGCTTTGACGAAAATGCGACATTGTCGGAAATCGCACTCTAGGACCTCCGGGCCAGAAACAGTGCAACAGTTGTTGTCCTGAGCCATTTCAGCCGGTGTTGATTTATGGAGATCAATATTTTATTTCCATACCGGTTCATCTAAGTTAGGAAAAGCTTGTTGTCCGCAAAGACTACTCTAGTTCTGAAGGTGAAAGTACTTATTGGAATAAGTACTTATTTAAGGAAAAATGACTTAATCTACTTGTTAATAAATTATATGAATACTTCTCGGTTGTGTCCTCCCGAAATTCGTTCAAAACATGGTCACTTTTTATAAGCTCTGTAGCATTTGGTCACCGCCCAGTTGTATTACAGCCATAGAGAATATCATCACCTGTCCCCGAGCAACGCTAATATATTTTAATGCCCTCTGCGAGCATCAACGGTCGCGCTGGCTATCGCATTGAATACATTTAATTTGGCGCCATGTTCCCGAATGTAACATTTCAGGCTTTCTAACGGCCTCGGGAAGCTTATTTTCGTGGCGTATTTGAAGTGACAAACGAGACGGAAAACCGTAAAACCACGAATTTTAGCGGAAAAAATAGAGTTTGAAGAGAAAAGCACACGTGAAATCGTATACAATTCTCTCGAGAACCAGGCCGCAGGGTAATCTGATTTGAGCCCAGGTGCATCATTAGATTTCGTATACGCACTTAACATCGTACTAATTATTTCATTCGTGAAATGTAATGAAAATTGTTTTCTTTACGAAGGCGAGGAAAACAGTGATAACCCGTCGAAAGAGCCTCATTTTGAAGGATTCGGTGTTCGCATTATTTTCACATTGACTTAAGTGAGATCCAACCAAATCCGCTTTCAAAGATTTAATGCTGTTTAAAGTTTTGAGTGAGATTACGACAATAAATACTCTCCGATTCTCTTCAAATTTGAAATGAAGGAATAAATGATTTAGCGTATATTGTTAATCCACAAACTTCAAATCTTAGGAGTTTAGTATGATAATAAATGAAGGGTTTGGGGGCAGGAATAAGCCATACGGGGCACAATAAGCCTTCCACTTTTAGTAAATGTTAATAAATCAATTTTGGAAAACGTGTGATTTATCTTGTTTATATGTGTGAAGGACTAATGTCAGTTACGAGACGAGACAGTTATGGAAGGTTTGCTATGACAGCTCTGGCTTACTTTGTTACTAATCGAAGTTCTTCAAATATAATCTTTCAAAAGTGAATTAGTATTTTACAGTTCAAGGCATTTTCTAGAAATGAGGTAAATGTTGAAATTCATATTCAATATGGAATATCTTTAAATTCGTAAATTCCGTACGTAGTGGATACAATTTTGATTATGATTTTCTTACAGTTAGTTCTTCAGCAATCCTTAAAACACTGCTGAGATAATGATCTTCATTGTTTCTAATCAAATGTATATTTATGCTTTTATTCCACAGAAAGTTGAAACTGTTAAATTACAAAAGTTTATTATTGTTCCAGTTGATAGAATTGCATTGTCTATCTTTTGAAATGTGCATCATCATCTAAATATATTTCAACTTCACTTGCGGAATACTCTCTCGTCCCAAAACAGACTTGTGCTGTAAAAAGGCTAGAAATTTGTATAATCGTGATTGCGAGATGATGCTACAGCGGGTGGCTTGTGTTGCTTATCTTGTTAGATCCCAAAGCCCTTCATTAAACTGATTTTTGTCATTCCCATCTGCTATTAAATATCACGCCTTATTAGCAATCACATAAATTTCCAATTAAACAAATACAAAATTAATCTTAAAATTGGATATACGCAAAAGAATGTAGCAGTTGTTTCGTTTCGTCCATTTGGTTGTGGCCTTCATCAAGACTTCGTACATCAACCGTAGGTGTATAGTAAAAGTAAGCGTCAGCTATACACAAGCGCTTACTCTTTGCTCTACTTCTATAATTAAGGTACAAAAAGTTCTCATGAAGGCCACAATCACATAGCCGAAACATAGACAACTGATATTTTTCTGTATATATCCAATTTTGAAATGTAAATAGTTTGTACTTAATTAATTTGAAATTTATATGATAGCCTGCTAATGGAAGACGAACTGTTAATGTATATTAGTAAATCAAAGAGCAGACTGCAAAAACTTATTAAGAATTAAGGATTAGGGTTCAAGAACATCGGGAATAGCACTGTATAGAAAATAGTAGTGACTGAAGTGTGAATCTTGTATTTCGGGCGCACATCACTCAATAACGGCAGTCCAGTAGCCGCCATCCTGCGGGTTGCGAGCCTGACAGCACCTTGTGAGGGCGGGGCCGAGATGAGCACCACGCTGCTGCTGCGGCGATCGAGTTCCAGCTCATCCACGCCGTGCGTCGGTCACTTCGAGGCTGCCAACGGCGCGAGGGGCGATATTAATAGAGCGGGCGACGGACCCCTAATGGGCTCTTTCTGCCGAGAACCACCCTCTCCTCGGCGGAGGCGATGGGATACGTTTTCATTCGCCCGTCGCCTTTCCCCTCGCGCGTCGCCGACGCCCCCCTCATTTTCGCGCCCTTTCCGCGAACAGGTGGCGCTGCCAACGCTGCGGCGTGCGAAATACGTTCAGGCGCTTTTGATAGAGTCATCAGGTAGCCATCAACATTCGCTTTCATTGTATGGCAAAGAAGCGACTCAGGGTTTGATTATAAAGTACAGAGGAATAATGTGACTTTATTTATGGAATATTGCAACAAATATTCAATACATTTGATAAGAATTTGAAGAAATCATGTTGTGTTTTGGTAAGAAAAAAAACATTAAATTACCTGCGCGTGTAATTAATAAAAAAATACTCAAGCATTGACCTCTAAGAAGTTGCGACAATGCTTGAAGTTTGCGTGGATATTTCTAAACGTTAAACTTCAAAGTTGAACTTAACTAAAGAATTAAGTCACGTATCAATTAGAGTGCCACAAAGAGAGAAACATTTTAATTATTTTCAAACCATTGTCCTGAAATTAAATATGAACTGGAGTCAAATAAAATAATGCACATTTCATCTTTTGTGAATGGACGTATTAGGGGAAAATAGGAATCGCGCTCCTTCCCTTGCAGCAACTTTAATTTATGTACTACAAATACGAACCAGATTCCAGATCTGGCGTATTTATTACTCCGTCATCTGCGATAGAAACACTCCCTCTTCTCTCACAACACCCAAGTGGAAACGCCGCAGGAATGCAGGTTTTGATTTACGTGCCCCGGGAATCGCAGCGGAGCGCGGGTCAAAGTTTCAAGATAATCCCGGGCCCTGGCAGCCGTCGAGTTCGCCGCCATGTTTGCGTGGGCGGCGCCGGCGCGGCGGAAGGGGGAGATTTATGCAATTTTCATACAGAAATACCACGAAATCCGCACATTAAAAGAGCAATGAATGGTCGCGGGGCTCGTATCTCAACGCGACCGCTGGGGTGGGGAGTTGGGGCGGGGGACGCGCGCGTGCCCCCAATGTATCGCGCTGCGATAACCCGCGTTCGCTTTTATCTTGTTCTTTATGTTCTTTGGGGGCGAGTTGGTCGCGAGAGTTCGATTTATGGGGACGCTGACACCCTCGGAAGTGGGCGCGCGAGTCTTTTGAGTTCAATTAGAAATGAGTGCGCTGCGCATCACATAATTACACATCGCGTCGTACAGCTAGCTGCGCCTCTCACCTTATATTTGCATTAATAACGTAACGTGCGCTACGAAAGTTCCTCCTCGCCCAGACGAATCAGGAGCTCTTATTAAATATTGCTGTTCACTGGGAAACAAATGAAGGGAACAACACTTTCAACATCTGTTTTGATTGTGTTGAGTATGCAATTTGCGCTTTCATTTGTTAAAGCTGCAATTCGTGCTACCAGCATAATTTCAGTTGCTAGCACTCTCACCAGCCACTGGTACCACTGGGAAGAGGCTTTCCTGACGCTTTACTAACCATACAATGCACTGTATGTTTAATTGTTCGTATTTGAAGCTGAGTACTCTATTTATTGCCCTATTAGGCTGCAAGCCTATTCTTTAGAGTTCTCACAAACTCACGTTGTTCGTTGATTGACATCATTAATGTTGTTTCGTAGTCAATGAGTGTAGGACAGGAGGCAGGGATGTGTCCTAAATGTCGCCACCAACGAAAGGTATTGCATAGCAGAAGACCGATTGAAATTTTGTGTAGAAGCGTCTTTGGGTACGAGGTTCTTTTTCTATCACTTGCTTATTAAATTGTATTTTGCTAAGAACTCAAAACATGTCGTTTATTTTTTGTTTTAGAAAATTGTAAATATTCAAAGAAATATCTTAAAGAATATCACTTTTTAGTTTGATTATTATGATTTCAAAATCGCAAAACAGTAGATTTGGATAAGTCAACTTCTGTTTTGTTGAATACTAAATAATCTAAAAACAATTTAGTGGCTCATGAAACTTTGTCTTAAGAGTTAATGAAGATTAATAAAATTCTTTGCTCTTTTGAATGCTGGGTGGTGGTCTTAACTATTTCCTAAATTGTAATTAATTGGTTCATGTACTAATTTATGTATAACAATAACGGTGAGCTTTTTATAAACTGTAATAATTTGATGGCGTCTACAAAATATATCGCTACTGATGAAATTGACACAAATTGTCTGTATAAATTTTCAGAAAATGTAAACAAGAAATAAAGACATTTTAATTCTTTTTAGTTTCGTGTTAATTTCCTACAGACACATTTTTGTTTCCTTTAAATATTATTCATTATGAGATATGCAAAATATGTTCATTCTACTTCCAGGTTAGTACATTTTGTCGAGATGAAGCATATTTTTCTAAGTGGCGAATCGTCAGTCATCTTTGTCAAGTTGTGGCAATATTTTAATTCTTGATTTTTTATCAAGTCATGCAGTTAACCACGTAATGAGAAATAACGTAACTGAATAAATTATTTTCATCACAATTTAATACAAAAATGAACTGACAAATATTATTGCAGCATAATATATTTTCTAGAAAATTTATCCCCGGTATTATCCGAAAGTAGGACCCGGCCCTCACCGACTTGTCGCAGATGCATCAGGTTCCTAATATGGTTTAATACTGCCTTCTTTAGATCGTACTATCATTCATTATCTTCCTTGAGTTCTTACTGCTTTCCAATTCTCTGAGTGTCTAATCTTGTACAGCGTCCTTTGACTGTGGGAATGAGAAAAGAAAAAATAAAGGACAAAGGAAAAATTAAAAATACCAAATCATCTAATATATTAGTTGTTCATTTAAGTAATACCAAAGAAAATAAAAATAATTGGACATTAATACATTAATCTCATTGTTAAATTCTACCAAAAGCCTTCTTGTTTACAAACGATTTCTTGAAATTAATTTAAGAGATAACATAGAACCTATTTTTAGGGTTTGACATTTACATAAAATTCAAATAATTAATTTATTACATTGCCCCAGTAATGTTGGAGATGTCCCTCACAATGTACTACTTTCTTAGAAGATGTTTGTATATATTTGTACATCTTTGAAGATGATAAAGCATGTTTGTATTCTTTCCATCTATGTGTTTTAAATCATTACAATACACTTTAACAACTTCTCCTAAATAGAGGTTACGGTTCTAACCCTAAAATATTTATAGTTACAAGACGGCTAGTTTTTATGAGGAAAAGTTACAAAATAAATTTTAAGTCTCCTGTAATTTACGAGAGCATTGGAACACGGAAATTTACCGACGCAGAAAATGGCTCAAGACATTCCTTCCAGATGTGTTTGCGTTAGAAGGGGCAACAAAGCCCAGCTCAATAAATAGAAGCATAGTATGTTTAGAAATGTAAACAAACGCAAATAGGAATGTTAATACACTCTTTTTGTAGAAGAAAAAAAAGATGACCTTTAGATATGTTTCTGAATTGCATGAAAAACAAAGACACTTGACAGATTTGTGATAATAAAACAAAGATTTAGGTTATTATTTGTAAAAAAATAACTATTAATAGTAAATTAAATCTCTTGTGATTGTAAAAATTGCAATGATTGTACCGTGTTTGGAACGAAAGATAGTAATATTGATCTCTTAATTAAGGGCTTATTGAACTACTGTATACTTGTGTTGTGATGCACAAATAGCATGACGAGACTTTAGAAACTTATTACCACTTATAGAATAAACGTTTGAAGTTGAAAAAAGAAAAATGGTTATTCCTTACCTCCTTATTTCTAAGCGCTTCAACAGACTTGGTCTCTGTAATGATGGGAGTTTTTGAGTGCGTAGCAACAGTTAATCTTCCCAACACAAGAGCCAGAAGCGAAATTGCTACTATTGGGCCTAAATAGCATGCGAAATCTGACCATGGAGTTGAGGTTTCTTCTGGCTTTGTAGAGGTAAAGAACGAGAAATAAGACACTGGTTCCGCTTGTCTTCTGATGTCTTTGTCTAAGGAGATCCCATACAACTTAAGAATTTGTTGTTTATACTGATATAAAATTAAGGCAAATCCTGAGACTAAAACTGCGACGAAAGCCATGGTGGTGGGCGCGGGTCATTCCATTGTGGAAAGTGTTTACTGCGTTGCTTAGAAATGAACAACTGACTGAAATATGTCATGATTGTCCAATAACTGATGCAACAAAAACATTAACGTTGTAAATCAATTCATATTATTTCTGCCCCGTACATGCACATACATAAATACGAATGTAATAATAATAATAATAATAATAATAATAATAATAATAATAATAATAATAATAATAATAATAATAATAATAATAATAATGTCTTTATTACTGGCAACGTACAGGTCGTAAGGCCTGCTCTTCCGCCTAACCACTTAAATATTTACATTTAAGTAATTGCAATTTAGGCGTTCGGTAATGTAAGTAGTGTAGTGAAAGTAAAGTGATGTTGTGGCAAAAAAAGGCTGTTTCTCAAGAGAAAACTCAAATAATGGGACCCTCACACCGCAAAATGGAATAAGTCGTGTTCCAATATAGTAAAATACTTCTTCTAACATGTTGTATAGTCAAAATTCACGATTTGTGAGTCTTTTATACCTAAAAATTGTTTTACGGCAAAATATCCATCTGTCCGTTTGCCCTGTATTGACAACACAGACCTAAAATATTCATTGGAAGTTCGCCAAAATGAATATTCTCTAATATTTCGGAACTTGTTTGTGGCCTTGTGAATTTGAAGCAATTTCTTTGAATTTTGGGGCACTTCACATAAAGTCTCAGAAACAATTCCAAAATGTTCTCAAAAATGCCTCCTAATTTTTTCTCTTGAAATTCCGTATACCAGAGTGAAATACTCATGTAAAGATGGCACAAATAGAATTTTCACTGTTAACTAAAAGTTAAAACGTTTTTTGTCCCTTCCCCTCGTACATCTACAATATTGAGAATAGCTATGTTTTCTTCAAATGAAATTAGTTTTCCATAGTAATTCTGTAATAAATGCCAAGTACATTTTTTCGAAAATTTTTGTGGTTTTTCTGCAATTTTCAGTGAAACATAGGTACTATTATAAAATATTAAAAAGATTTTTTTAAATACACAAACTTTTTTCTTCAACTTTTTGAATGAGTAGTTTTTGAAGACTTTGATGTATTATTTTGATTCGAAATTTTACACATACGTACTTTTTTTTATACAACCCTTACTGCATTAATACTTGTATTACGGACGTCGTTTATTCATTATTGCATTTGAGAGTACAAATGCTTCAAATGATGTCTAAGGAAGTTTCTCGAAAACTTAAAACTTTTCTGTGACAATGACCTCAAAATGGCGCATTTTTAGAAACGCTGGAAAAGATATTTTCTCAAATACGTCTTCAAAACTTGCAATGAAAATTTGCATGCATGTCCAGGTTTTCTTTTTTATTTAAAAATTATGAAAATGGGGGGAAATGTTTTTTAGGCACCAGTAGGTGGCTGCCGGGAAGAGGGCGAGGCAAATCCGAAAAACTAGCTCAAACAAAAGAGAATATGCAACTTACTAGTGCGACAAAGATTGTAACATCATACATCAGTCTTTCTTCACTGTAAAAGGAAAGCGTATTAAGATTATAAGTTTTTGGCACCTTTCGTTGAAGTTTGGGACATGTTTGTTGTACTGTGCTTTTCATGTTTTGAAGAATAATTCATTCTAGAAAGAAATAGTACATTTCAAAGAGCACATACTACAGAAAATAATAAGAATAATGAAAAATAATTCATCGCCATTTCCAAGTTTGATAATGCTGTTAATAATGCATGCAATAATGTAAGGGAAACCTCTCTTTAGGTACTTCTAGGTTCGTTAAAAGTAAAAGATCGTATTCATACACACAGTTTAAGTAACAGATTGTTCATAACTCCTATTACGCAGGACAATGAAATTAAGGGATTTACACTATGATATTGCGTAGTTTAGAATAAACATCGTTCATATATAACAAATGAAGATTACGGTTTTATACGATGAGTGAGATGCCATCGACTCAAAACTTCAAGAATGTGCGTCTGGTGGATAGGAAATTGAAACAGATTTAGGGCGAAGAATGTAGACTTTTGTAGATAATGCCTCAAATGAAGCTGGAGAAAGTGTCTTGCAATACATGCTTCCATCTTGCACAATTTCAATAAAACATGCACTAAACTTACTAGGTCTAATGACTGTAGCAGTTGCCACTCCCGGAATCACCAGCCAATCAATCATCAGTTTATTTATAATGCCGGACGGGACCTGTGAGCCTTGGGAAAGTGCGTCCCTCCCTGGTAGATGCATGGGCCTCTGGGCGGCCCGGCGGCGTTCGCTGGTGCCGGCCCAGGCACAAAACGGCGACGGGGACAGGCAGAGGCGGCGGTGACGGCGGTGGCGGCGGCGGTTGTGGCGGTTGCGGCGGAGGTGGTGGCGGTGATGGTAGTGATGGCGGCGGTGGCGGCGGCGGCGGCGGCGGCGGTGGCGGTGGCGGTGGCGGTGGCGGTGGCGGTGGCGGTGGCGGTGACGGCGGCGGTGGCGGTGGCGGTGGCGGTGGCGATGACGGCGGCGGTGGCGGCGGCAGCGGCGTGGCGGCGGCGTGGCGGCGGCGGAGGAAGCCCGCAAGGCGTGCACAAACGCCCGTAATGAGCTGCGTTTGAGGCGGCGCCGCCGGCACCGAATTTCGCCGAGACGCCCCTATGATCCTGAAGGCCCAGTCTCTGCCTCAACCCCATCCCTCATCGTTCACTTCCCGTGCCCATCACTCGGCCTTCAGAGCAGGCGGGGCTTATTAACAATAGTGTGCTAAGGAATCGACAGTAGAATTATGACTCGGAAAGTTGCCAGATTTTATGTGCATCCACCGATGGCTCAGTGAGAACGTACGTTGCCTTAGAAGCGTTGCTGGCTTAGAGGCCGTAGGGTACTAGTCCCCAAGGTAGCAGATTTTCTACACAGGCTATAAATCGAAATCGAATTCAGACACTAATGGCATGAGAATTCTAGTAACCGGCTACTCTGATCGATAATTTTCCGTTGATTCTCTGATGAACAGGAGAGTGCCGAAATAATTTCCTAACGTACCGCACGAATTTTCTTTTCTTATTCTTGTCCCCTCCTTCTCGAGTTTCACGGTGCATGACTGTATATGTCGATGCTGTACGGTCATCTTTTAGCGAATCACCAAATATTTGACTATCGAACAGTCTTGAATTCCGGAGACCAAGTTATGGATTGATTTGTGCAGGTGTTCCAGAAAAATTGTTACAAACTTCGAGGGCCTGGATAGGGGTTGAAAATGATAACATTTAGCAAATGCACGTGTGGTGGAGAATGTCATGTAACGAGGTTACATATATATCATTTGGCCGATTGTTAGGCAACCCATCACGCGAAAATGTTGACAGGTAAACGAATTCACTTTGACTCCGTCAGAAGATGCATACTGAGTTGCCTAGAGAGAGAACAATTAAAAAGAAAGAAGTGAAATGTAGAAGACTCTGACTACACAATGAACGTTATAAGAATATTAAAGCAGACTACAGATAATACACATTCCAAATTTCCTAGTCAAAAGAGAAATTGATTAAGGATTGTTTCTTTTACCTGAATTTTTATTTCTCGAATTATTTATTAAAGACTTGTCTGTATGTGCATACCATATTCTAACCTTAGTGGAATTCGGAAGTAAAATTTTATTTCATTTGAAATATAACATATTGAATGAACTAAGAAAAGTAACTGTTTTAACATGCTAAACAAATTTGCTGAAATGAAGAGAGCTGGAATGGCTTGTAGAATTCTTGAAATACCCATGAAACCAAGGCGATGGAACATATTCAGAAGTATAGTTTTCACTAACTTTCTGTAATACGAAAGACAATGTCTCAAATACAAACGCTTTAAATAACTATAAATCGACAATAAATACAAATTTTTAATTCGTCATAAATGAAATATTACATATAAGAAAAAACAAATCAGCTGGACCCTAGACCTTTAGCCACTTCCAGAAAGAAAATCGGATTGCGGCACTAAGAAAGATAATAGGTTTTCCCTTCGCTTTAAAAGTACAACACCAAAACACATGCCAGTAGAACAATCTACCGCTTTGGCTCAGAATTGCAGACATTTACCTCTAACGTTTAAATCTCTCCGTTGTAATGTTCATTACTCATTTTCATCGTTTCGTCAGCCAAAGTAGTACGAGCATTTTACGTCCTTGCGAAAATGTAAAGTGCATACGAGACGGTGGAGAAAAGCGGGAGCAGAGTGGAGGGATCTGGAAAAATGTGCGCCCTGTCACAGTTACAACTCCGTTGAAGCTGCCTTCCCGCCCATCCTGCGAATGCGCTACGTGGGCGCTTGTAAAGAAATGATACCTCTTGCTATTCTCATGAGATCTTGCTGATAGCTCTGTAGCTTTCATTACAAAAGGACCTACAACTTTTGCATCGTAACACAAAGTGTCGTATTTGTCGTTGTTAATAATGACACTAATGTTGATGATGCTGGAAAAAAATTACAATTATGTTTTTTGTTATGTCAAAATTAAGCCGGAAATTTCCTCCCACTTTTAATTTATGTTTTAAGCTCTCAGTTCACGTTTGAGTACAAAGATAGATCGTTTGGTAACGCTGTGGGTTGTACGATTTAAAACTCAAACCGGAAAATGGAAATTTAATGCAGTCAATCGAATGGGGTTTATTTTGTGTCATTTACGAATCGTCTCTGTCTCTCCTATGTTGACCAAAAAAATTAAATTAATAATATAAATGTAACTTCAGGAAATCTTTTTGGAAGAACAGAAAATATAAATAAAAGCAAAATTGCACTTAAATATTTCATCATTTAATCCTTTCTAAGTTCACCGTTTGTAGAATAGATTATTTTAACACAAGTAAGAGCATTTTCAACCTGAAGAAAAATTAATTCATCGAATAAAGTATTTTTAAACTATCGGTCCTGTACACATATTTTACTACAATTCCTGCCTACTACGTTCCTACGTAGTAAAGATAAAAGTTTGTAATAATGCTAGAGAAAGTGGTAATTTTTCGTCAGTAAAACTCGTAATGTAGAGCTCTGACGAAAAAAAAATTGTATACCTGAATGTAGTAAATTACTTCCTCTCACCCGTTTCGCGTCAGAGAAGTTTCGTGGGTCGTTGATACCGAAAAATTATTTTACGACAAATATTCTGGGCATTTGTCTGACCGTCTGTGGTCAACGCTATCGTCTAAACCTTTTAGACGATTGTCTCAAAATTGATATTCTCCGATCGATCTCGCCGAACTCAGCATTCAGCGAATTTCAAAAGGATATTTTGATTTTGGAGTGCAAAAGTTCAAAATTCTTTTGGCGACTCCTTTAATTATAATATTGAAGGTAGAGAGAACTTTCCGCGTATTTGATTTTTGAATATGGTATTTTACATCTAAAAAAATAGAGTAGTTTTCGCCTACTTTGTGCGTAAAGTAAGGACAATTTATATTTTCTTCTCATAACGGCTTTAATATTTTTCTTTATTTTTTTCTTCTGATAGAGCAAAAGTCGCTTAATAAAATGCACAGGTCTCATTTTCGTTGAACTTTGAATTTCTGAAAATTGTATAAGTTACAAATAATGGAAGAAATTATGTGATATTGTAGCACCACGAGTTTTAATTTATCGAAGTATAATTGTCTTAGTTGTAGAAGACGCTTGGTGCAATGCGGGATGTCGAATTAATCCATGCCTTTCGTGTGACTGCCCGCTGTTGCCCCGGTTATTCCGAGTGGAGCGTTGAACGTTTTCGCAATAACGTCGCTGCATTTTCGTACTGTGAAGGGGACACCTGTAGTTGCTACGCCCGCCACTGTGCGGACGCAAACATGACAGCATGGAAGATAAATGGAGGTCGTACAGCGTCGTTTCCCTCATCGTATGAGGAACGTGACATGTCCGCGATATGGAGAAAGTGCACAAATTGTCGGAACGTGGAAACGTCAGGACGTTTTTTAGCCTCCGGGAATGTGAACACGTTTCCTACGGAAAGGAACGGTGGATTACATTACGGGGAATGCTATTACGTTTTCGTGCGTATTCTTCAAAATGTGTTAAGTCCATAAAATTACAACTTTGCAGCTGTTGTTTTACACCTTCAGCCATTTGTAACAATCGGAACAGCAGTACCCTTGAAATAAATTATAAACGTCTGTGAAGATGTCAAATGATTTTTGGCCGAAAATAATTTTGATTTCTGCGTTCTCTGTTAACCTTCAGTCGAGCACAATTGATATAAGAGACTACGGTAAACTTTTATTTCGTATTTCTCGATCTAGATGGCACAATACTTGTTTAATTTGAGTACCCGTCTCTTTTTGATTATGCTTTTATACGTATCAGTAAATTTGCTTCAAATCTTCCTCAGTGTTGATCTGTCAGGTACATTGCACCTGCTTATATATTCTGTAAGATACACATTTGTGAAATGTATCCAGTTCAGAGGCGTACCCAAGGAAGGGGGAGAGAACTCACGGGGTTTCACCCCCACAGAAGTCGATGAAACATAATTAAAAATATAGCTTTTACTAATTTTCTGCACGAACGAAAGTCATTCAGTACAACAATTGATTACGTTAAAAATATTAACTATAAATGAAATAAGATATACTTTCTGTTCTGAGTAAATGAGTATTATTCGTAAATACGTAATTGTTTGTAAGAAACCATCAAGTCATCTGTACACCTATTTCTATAGCCCCCCCCCCCTCGAGAAAAATCCCGAGTGTGCCTCTGATCTGGTTAAATAAATTAAATTATTAATTGCAGGAGAAAATAATTACTAAATGTATGCAGAGTAGGCTACTTCTTAATCAACTGTTGTACGAGCTAGTGATAAGAAAACAAGAACGGAGTAGCAAGAAAACTATTCGTAAACCTCTGGGTCTCCAACAAAGAATGACACGTTTTTGTCTTTTCTCAAATAAATTCACTACCATACCCATTGACAAGGCCATGTGCTATGTGCACTACTAAAAGAAGTACCAGAAGAATGAGAAATGTACGAATTTATGTTTCGTTCAAACACTTCTGACAATTTATTCTTTGTTACCGTCTAATTTTTGGCGGATTTCCACTAAATGACTATAATTGTACTAAACTCAATCTATTAAACTTTTTTTGTAAAGTATACTTCGAGGTTTTGAATATAATTTTACAATAATACTATTTCATTAAATAATTTCATGTAATTTAAAAACAATTTTAGAAAATGGTATGATATTGGTAGTAACAATAACACTGCAAGAGAATTTGCGTAGTTCACCAAATTTTATTACATTACATTACGAGATATTAAAGCATTACACATTATCGTTTTTATAACAGATCAATCAAGAATATCCGTTGAAAAACACATAAGTTTTCTTTGATATCCTACCATCGTTCTGTATTCTTCATTTCTAATGTATACAAGAGATTCCGAAAGGAGCGTTCAAAAGAAAAGAAAATTCGATGAAATACTTCTTACGCTCCAGTGCTCCTCTGCTAAGACACATCACATTTACATCCTCTTCTTTTCTTAAACCGAGCGCCACGTTCACATGCGGGGTTGGGGAGCGAGCTCAGCTTAAATTTGAGGAATTGGGGAGTTGAAGGCGGAGGCACCGCCCGGACGGTTCTCTTGAGAGCAGTTCCATCGCGAGACGGCGGAGCGAATGGTGTTTTTATCAATTTAACATTTCCAATTTCGGCGTCCACCCCGTCCCGCCTTCCTGCCTTGCTCCGCATCGCCTGCCTTGTCCTACAAAGCTCCTCCCCGCCCCTTCCGCCCCTCTCCGCTCAGCCAGCCACGCCCGATTCACCCAACCCAACCTGCTCCCCGTCCTACCTCAACAGACCCGATCCACACACACACACCTGCTCTACACCTCGCTCCGTCCAGCCTCTCCACCCGCCCCGCTCCATCTCCCCACACCTGATCCACCCACACCATCTATTCCACCCCGCCTGCTCCGCCCCACCCCGCCCCCTAACCCGCCTCCCTATCCTGCCCCGCCTGTCCCTACCCGCCTGCCCTACCCCACCCCGCCTGCCCCTCCCCGCTTGCCCCTCCCTGCCCCGCCTGCTACTCCCCGCCTGTACCGCGCCACCACCCACCCCACCTCCCCCGCCCACTAACCCGTACCCTGCCCCGCCCCGCCCTGCTTGCCCCGCCTGCTACTCCCTGCCTACTCCTCCCGCCCCTCCCGTGCACACAGAGAATAAGCAGCTCAGGAGGGAGTAGGGCAGTGGAAAGGGAGCGGGAAGTGCAAGGGCGACAACGGAAAATGAGTCTCGAGGAAGCGTAAAGGAAATGAGAGAGGAAGGGGAGT
Organism: Teleogryllus occipitalis; assembly: GCA_011170035.1. Classification (NCBI taxonomy): domain Eukaryota; kingdom Metazoa; phylum Arthropoda; class Insecta; order Orthoptera; family Gryllidae; genus Teleogryllus; species Teleogryllus occipitalis. The sequence goes on from BLKR01001040.1 coordinate 177,014, forward strand.
ATAATGGTGGAAAGAGAATAATATGGGTTGAAAGGGCAACAGAATGTTGAAGGGAAAACACAAACATATGAACGGGTTATAAGCGGTATACCGAGAACTAATTAAGAAGAGCAAAATGGAGTAATGTGAATGAGAAAGCGGCGAGCCGGCGGTAGATGTGCAAGGTGAAAGATATAGGAGAAAGTGAAAGTGTAAATAATGAAAATTAATAATATTGAACTAAAGAAAAAAGAAAATGATGAATATGGAGAACATATTTTCCAACTCACTGCCGCTTTTGTTAGTACCAAGTTATGCACACTCGCCATTTCAGAATTCTTATTGCTCTAATGAATTTAAGATGTAAAAGTAGATTTCTAAGAAATAATGTCATAAGACTTCTTACGATATCTTCAGACGAGAGTAGAGAACACGCGTGTAGCGTAACAAAATCAAATGGATAGACAAAATCACCAAGGACAGACATTTTTCGAAATAATAATATTCAAGCCTAGTTATCTTCATAGTCGTAACTTAGGGGTTGCTTCCTCTGATTTTAATAATAATAATAATAATAATAATAATAATAATAATAATAATAATAATAATATAATAAATTTATGATGCAGTATAGTTTATAATAAATAAGCATAACGACCTTCGAATTATTTCTATGAACATTTTTAGGATTGAATGCATCTTAATGCATTCTGAAGGAAGCCGTGATGAAACATACTTTAGTAAGCTTTTACAAAGAATTTAAAATATAATTGTTCTAACATTTTGCAGTAAAACTTTCTCTTTACCATTGAAGTTTTGTGATGATTACTGTGTTAATAATTTATAATGTGAATTAATTTAGTTTTTAATATTTTGTGAATATGGAAGTTTATTTCCTATATCGCTCCTCCTGTTAATTAATACATTAATAATAATTTTTCATTTGTCTCTCTCTCCCTCTCGAAACAAGATTGAATCACGCACGAAACAAAAGACGCACAGCAACACTTAGCACAAATACGTTCTGAAATGCATCCGAGCACGAATAGACATGTCTGTTAACGTGGTCGAGGTCATGTGCTTAACGTTCCTAAGGAGGTCCCACACTTGCTTTTATTAATTCAGCTGCTGCGATGCAAGGGCGCGTTTTCCTTTGCGCCCGTAAGAAGGCGTCCACTTGTATTTTTCTCGTTCCGTGTCTACAATACTCGATTCCCCTTATTGAAAATTGATCCTGCGAAGACAAATCGGGAGCTGTCTATCTTCAGGCGCTCCCGCTAGACGCTGCCTTGAGATACTAGGATTTCTCTTCTTTGCTGGCATGGCGCGGACTCATTGTGCGAGCTTCAGCCTTTCTCTCTCCTAAGAGAATTAGACTGAACAACATATTTTTGGAAATTATTATTATTATTACTATTATTATTAATAATAATAATAATAATAATAATAATAATAATAATAATAATAATAATAATAATAATAATAATAATAATAATAATAATAATAATAATACAGTTTTGCTATGGATAAATACATAATCCTGTTTCCATAATTTTTACAAGATACAATGTAATGCATTCTTATCTCCTTCCTCCATCTGCCTCTGTTTCATTAATCTTTCTAATATATTTTTTAAATTTTAAAATGTCTTCAGTTTATACAAACCATGTGGTTTTGGATCTTCTTTTTGTTCTCACTGTAGGAAACCATTTGGAAACAACCTGAAGTAATACATTTTCTTCCATTCTTTTCATATAACCATTTCCAGCATTTACAAAACACCAGTGACCGATCACACACAATGCCTACCATCAGGGATGAAAGTGCATTTCATTGGTTAATTTTAAAGGACATTTCATTATTAATAGTTCATCCGAAAAGTGTACCTATGTTGAGGAATCTTTAATGGTATTTTGTTGTTGTTGTTGTTATTCGATTCAAGTTTATAATATAAAGTGCCCGACGAATTACAATTGGTAAGAGAGAGAGACTCCAGTTATCAGTTGTAATTCGTGTAGTGTTCTTGGCAAATTTTTCTCTAATATAGTGTTTTTAGGGGTATCGTCGAGACTCACAACAAAATTTGATCTTCTACAAGTTTAAAGCTCTGAATAAATGTTTACATTAAAATTAGTGAATTGCACTAAAACGTTGTTTGTTTTAAATCAATATTTAATATGTTGCAGCTTCCTTTACTTAGAAATATATTTAATCAAAAGAAAGACTAAATATTTTCTCTTTTCGTATCTGAAATGACATTTAGAAAATCCTAAAAGTCTCCGACTGAGGCATCCTCATCACAAACTCATTAAAAACAAGAGTGTATTTGTTAGTAGCGAGTGGATCCGGAAGTTTCATAACGTGATTCTCACCCAAAGGTCGACTTGTGCAAGTCTCAACTTGCGAAATAGACCAGAAGAGGGGGGCGGGTCCGAGACCGGACAGAGGCTGCGGAAGTGTCGGCGGAAATGGCCCGGGAGCGCGCCGCAGGTGCTGCATATTGCATAAGGGCGGAGACTCGATGGGCGACGCAGCTTGTTTTCTTTCCGCAGCGCTCCGAGACTCGCGTGACCCTTGGCCATCTGCTCCGAAGCCCAGCCCCCCCCCCCCGCCTCTCCCCGCCTCGCTCCTCCCGCCCCGCCCCGCCCCGCCCCGCCCCGCCCCGCCCCGCCCCGCTCCCGTCCATTCCAGCCCCGCGACCTGCAGAGGAGGCTATCGGTGGTCTTCGCTTCCGCCGGTAGACCTCGGAACGGGACTGCTCCGATTTCTCACAGTTATTGTCTCTCTCGCGAATAGTAGCTATAGAGGTTTTGGAGGCTCAATTCCCGTGAAGCTTTTGGAGAGTGGATTGGCGTGTAGTTTTTGGAGAGCGGATTCGCGTGTAGTTTTTGGAGAGCGGATTCGCGTGTAGTTTTTGGATAGCGGATTGGCGTGGAGTTTTTGGGGAATGGATTCGCGTGGAGTTTTTTGGGAGGGGGACAGATTGGCGTGGAGCTTTTGGAGAGCGGATTGGCGTGGAGGGTTTGGAGAGCGGATTGGCGTGAGGGTTTTGGAGAGCGGATTGGCATGGAGGTTTTGGAGAGCGGATTGGCGCGGAGGTTTTGGAGAGCGGATTGGCGTGGAGGTTTTAGAGAGCGGATAGGAGTTTTTGGAGAGCGGATTGGTTTGGAGGTTTTGGAGAGCGGATTTGCGTGGAGGTTTTGAAGAGCGGATTGACGTGGAGATTTTGGAGAGGCGATTGACTATGAGGTTTTGGAGAGGCGATTGGCGTGGAGGTTTTGGAGAGTCGATTCCATGGATTTCCTGAAGTTGCGTTCCGGTAGATTTCTTGTATGGTGTTCTATGACTTTTTACACTATTCTCAAATTCGCAAATAGTAAATGCAAGTGTCATTGAAATTTTAATTTTATTTCGATTTATTAAACGTCATCAATGAATGCTTCATACCTAGTTTGTCAAGCGGACAGTTATATTTTAAATATTCAATCATACATATAATATAAAATTCAAATTGGTAACATTCTTTTGCATTCAGAGCTCTTTTGTGGAGATTGTTATCACTTCAGCTGAAAACAAATAAGCGATAAATATTGTTTGAAATTAATTTTAATAAATATTAAAGCAGAAGCTTTTACGCATTATTCAAAATGTATGAATGCCATTAAAAAATTCTTTCTATTTAGCTCTTTTTTAAAATAATTTGATTGAATTGAATTTGTGTGTTTCAGAAATTATGTACCAGTCGAGGAGAATGCGACATAATACAAAATGTTTGAAGATCATTTCTCAAGCGTTATTAATCTCTGAAGTCGCTTCGTCCTGTTGGTGTTCATTCTCCGTTCTAAGGTTTCGTACAAATGCTTGGTGAGTTGTGAGTTATGTCTTCAGGCTTCACTTCCTACTGTCGCATCCAATTTTTCTGACTGATAAGGCATGGGGAGTTGTAGCGTCTCCTCGCGCAGAAAAATGCATATCTCACGCAAATCAGGCAGAATGAAGAGGGGCAAGCTAGTAATACTGTCAGAGACCAAGCTCACCTTTAGTACGAATGATGTTCAGACGAATGTGGTGTCGGTACAGGTGGAAACTAAGGCGAGGTTTGCACTGTGCAGAATGCGCTGATGATAATAAGTTATTATTCCGTTTTCTCTGCTTAAAGGTTTTTATTTTTCTGAACCAATAAGATGACCATTCGAGGAAGGGGTGACCGTCTTTTCTCTTTGCCAAAGAATAATAATGAAGGTGGTTTAAAGATGGATCGTACTCGTTCCGTGGTGCGTACACGGGGTGCGTTCGGGAAGTGACTCAAAGAAATATTGAAAACCACTGTTTAAAACAGTTTGTTTACGACTTCGATTTTCGCTTTGGCTTGCCCTACTAACTCACTGAATACATCAAGAAATTTCTGGCGTCTCGACGTGGGCGAACGAACTGGGTTCGCTTGGTTCGCTCGAGCCGTCTGGCATTGCTTTTAACTTCGCCGCTACCAGTTGTCTGTTGATGGTAAAAGCGATAGTTAAAGCCGTGATAGAGCGGAAGTGGTGACGTGATGGGAATGAGAACGACCGTGGGGCGGCGGAGGAAGGGTTTCCGTCGATGTCGGGGCAGCTGTCGTTGGGACGAAGCACAGAACGACGAGGGCATGTCGTCCGAGAGGACGGCCGGACGACCGGAGGTCTGCACAGTCGGCGGTTTGGGTTAAATGTCGGCGGTTGCACAGGGTTAGCCACCTTTGGCGAAATCGGCCCAAAAGGCGGGTATAAAGAGGACCCCGAGAAGGACATCAGAAATACCATACATTTAGTCTAAATTATTGAATTTTGGAAGAGGTTTTTCAAATCGTGGATACTGCATTTATAATATCGGTGTTTCGCCAAATTGTCCAATCTATCTTCTATTTGGACGACTTGATATCTTTTATGAATATTGTAATTCAAGAATTAAACAATAATTGGATTTAACACATTGATTTCAATTCATAGTGTAAGTCGTTAGATCCATAATTTTGATTTGTAATTAACTCAATACCGCTTATGTCATTTCCAAACTGAACATGGATTGTTCGATTCTTCAAACATGACAATAATTAATTGATTCAAACATATTAGTGGGAAGGAAGTTTTAAAATCTACCTTGAAAATATTACTCATGCTTCGCTTTCCTTCATGCTTCGCTTCACGGAATACGCAAAAATCCAATCTACAGAAGAAGAGTCTATAGGCGAAAACTGTTTTAAAATATTCGCAAATGTACAATATATTTATTTTAATATCATAATATGATTCCTGCAAAGGCGGGGGAGCAGATCTAACTATACTTCTTCCGCTGCATTTGCATAATAGAACAGGCCAATATATTTTACTGAGTAATTTATAACCATTACATATGTATATATTTGGCATTTTGGGCCAACTGTCCAAACTTTGCCGGCTAGGTAATGGTGTCCACAATGCCTGGGCCTAGTTAGTTACCATGCTTGGGTGTAAGAGAGACATGTGGATAACATGACTTATTCCCTTCACCGTAGGTCGCAAAATCGGCTGGCGAGGCGGGGACGAGACAGAAGCGAGGCAGGTAGGGGCGAGGCAGGTAGGGGTGCGGCGGGTGGGGGCGAGGCGAGTAGGGGCGCGGCGGGTAGTGGCGAGGGGCGAGGCGGGAGGAGGGCAAGGCAGGTAGGGGTGCCGGGCAGTTGAGGTTGATGATAGGGGTGCAGTGGGTGGCGAGGGGGCAAGGCGGGAGGGCGAGGCGAGTAGGGACGCGGCGAAAGGTGGGGACGAGGCGAGAGGGAGCGAGGTAGGTGGGAGGCTTAAAGGCGGGTAAGGGGCCTGGCGGGCGGAGGCGAGAGAGGTAGTGGCAGAGGCGGGTGGAGACGTGGCGAGTAGGGGTGCCGTGGAGGGGGGGAGAGGGAGGCGAGGCGGAGTAGAGCGGCAGGGGAAGGGGGGCGGGCGGTAGGGGTGCGGGCGGTTGGGGTTGAGCGGCAGTAGGGAGTGCGGTGGGTGTGGTGGCTGGCGAGGGGCACGAGGCAGGAGGGCAGGAGCAGCAGGGACGCGGCGGGTGGGGACGGGCGAGAGGGGAGCGAGGTGGGTGGGGGCCGAGGCAGGTAGGGGCGCAGCAGGCATGGAGAGGCGAGAGGGTAGTGGCGAGGCGGGTGGAGGGCAGTGGCGAGAGTAGGGGTGCGGGGGGAGGGGGCGAGGCGGGTAGGGGCGCGGCGGAAGGGGGTAAGGCAGGTAGGGGTGCGGGCGGTTGGGGTTAGGCGAGTAGGGGTGCGGTGGGTGGTGGCGAGGGGCAAGGCGGGAGGGGGCGAGGCGAGTAGGGACGCGGCGGGTGGGGACGAGGCGAGAGGGAGCGAGGCGGGTGGGGGGGAGGCGGGTAGGGGCGCGGCGGGCGGGGGCGAGAGGGGTAGTGGCGAGGTGGTGGAGACGTGGCGAGTATTGGTGCGGGGGGAGGGGGCGAGGCGGGTAGGGGCGAGGCGGGTAGAGGCGCGGCGGAAGGGGACGAGGAGAGTAGTGGCGCGGCGGGTGTGGGCGAGAGGGATGGGGGCGCGGCGCTCCGACGGTGCTCCGGCGCCTCTTGAATATTCCAGGAGGAATGATGCCAGTGGGGCTGAGTGAGCGCGCTCTGCCGGGCGAGACGGTCGCGCCGCTTGGAAAACGTCGCGAAAGCCGATCTGCCGGCCGCCCAGGCAGGTGGAGGCGCTGCGCGTTCGCGATGGGGCTATGCATTATTGAAGATGACATTCGAAAAGGGGAAGGGTATCTTTTTGTAGGAAGAGGTTCGGAAATAATTTGAAGATTATATTTGTTAAAATACAGCTAAGTATAAAATTACGTAGCATTTTTCATTTCCATTTCAAATGATACACAATTTCATTATACTCTCCAATTTTATAATTTCAATGGTTCGAGTGAGCACATGAATTACACAAGCACACAAAAAATGTCAGACCCAAAGGCTTGACACCTCTATGTATGTCGACGCGCTGAATGCGAATATGAAGTCAGAATTGCGCCACCACCTTCCAATTGTTTTCATATCATGAAAAGCACCGTGCAATTGTAGATTGTAAATTTGAGAGTGGGTTTTTGCTATTTAAAAAAAATAGAAGGTGGTGGTGCAATTTTGGCTTCAGATTCGAATTCAGCGCGTCAACATTCGTAGATAAACATGTATCAAGTTCTTAGGTCTAACAACAACCCCCGAAAACAAAAACCAAAAAAATACAATTTTTCTTTGGTTTTTGGAGACTTAAAAAAATTGGAGAGGGGTGGCTCAATTCTTGCTTCAGATTTGGATTCAATGCATCGAAATATACAGAGACACAGGTGTCAAGTCGTCGAGTCTGACAACAACCTCCCCTCCAAAAACATTCACTGCGTTTTTTCGCGATTAAAAAATGGAGGGTGATGGCGCAATTCTGGTTTCAGATTTGGATTCTGCGCGTTGAAATACACAAAGAAATATATGTCTAGCCATTGGGCCTGGCAACGTTTTTGTTGTGCTTGTGTGATTAAAGATGAGTATCGAAGAGAGAAGTGCTGCTTTTTTTGACGAGGGTGGGAAAATAATTCAGAAGATTATAGTATATTGATAGAATGTAATTTCATACATAATTGTGAAGCAAATTTTTCATTTTAGTGATGATTTGCATTTACTATATCAACCATTTTCTAATTTCAAATACAAAAGCTACAAGTGTAAATAATTTGGAAGTATAATTTAAAATAATAATAATAATAATAATAATAATAATAATGATAATATTGATAATAATGATAATAATGATAATAATGATAATAATGATAATGATAATGATGATGATAGTGATGATGATGTGTTCAAACTACGGTAACATACATTTGAAACTATATAGTGAGAGTAACGATTACCAATAATGTATTCGGGGTTTGTGAGTGGAATAAAAATCACAATTATAAACACGAGTAAATACAAAGAATTGAATTGATTAAGGTAAGCATATTCCACCAGACTCTCAAGGGACTTTGTCAGTACACTATGTAGATTTTTGTTTTATGTTCATCGTACATACGTAAGATTACTTGATAACTTTTATTCTTGTCCATGGGTGCCCTCTTCGATAAGCTTTAAAGAGTAACGCAATGACAGTCTTTCTACAAGACCTCGATGGTTCCTAACGTTTCTAACTACTATGTTGTAATTTTATGGCTCTTAGGTTTTCTAATTTTTGCACATGCTAATTTTACGCAGGTACCACACACAACACCGTCACGTTTTGCAGGGTGACCTGATCAGAGATGTGAACGCCAACTTCCTGCTCTCCATGTTACCGTTCGTTAAGCTCCTCATTACGATGTAAAGAGATTCCCTTGCCTTACACGCTACGCATAATGTAATTTACTCGGTCTCTCCATCCTAAGTTTCCTTGAGAGATGGCATGCATGGCTGGAAGCGGCCGCTACTCTGCATGCGGCGATGCAGTGCAAGCGCGAACACTTCCAGAGTGAGATCAGGGAGCGGTGGCTTAGTGCACCAACTGATATCACTGCCGTGCCTCCTGACTGGGAGGTCGTAGGTTCCAGTCCCGACGGAGGCGGGATTTTCCGACACTGGCTTTTCCGGCTAACTCTCGAATTCAGTCGCTGTCTGGAGGAGAATTCTAGCGGCCAAAGCTGCTCTGATCAGTAGTTTTCCGTGGTTTCTTCGATTAACACCAGACAAATACCGGAGCAGTACCTAACAAACGGGCCACAGACCACAGCACCCGAACTTTCCTTTTCTCTTCCTTGTCTATCCTCTCCCCTTACACACACACTTACACTAACATACTACACTACCACACATGCCGAAAGACCGGTCGGGGACTTAGAACTTGTCCCGGCTGGGGCGGTGTCCGGCTGGTGGAAGGTACCTGGTTGGTGAAAACCCCGCTAGTCGACGGAAGGTCGGCGCCGGATTTCGACATCTAGTGTGGGAAGATCACAGCCACCTCCAAATACGCACTACATTTACGGGAATAATGGCCTCAATATTTGACGCACCGGAACCATCAATCAATCAATCAATCAATCGTGGATATGTGTAGGAAGGCAAGAATGGGAGGGCCCAGCCCATGGGTGCAGGCCGTGAGGGCAAGAGAGGGGGAGCATTACAGGCGCCTGAGTTTTGCATGTCCACGTAGTTTTACACGACCCGGGACATTGTTCCACAATCCTCTGTCAAGAGGCTGTCGCGAAAGGCGCAGTGTGCATAGAGTCTACAAGTATGCGGATGATAAGGCGCCGGAAGCTTCATGTCGAATAGTGCGAACGTTGTTAGCAGCAGGTGCTAACGGGGAACAAATGCTCCAGCAGTAAGTGGTACGACACACGAATACATAAATAAAATACGCCTGCCAGCCATTCTGTCTGTAATTTATGCAACCACGACGTCGCACAAATTATCAAAAACTTATTACATTAGGAAATTACGTTGATCACCTTACGTTGATGTCCCAAAAACTATTCTTTTTCACACTATTTGAAAACTTATATTTCTTTGACTTTTTCTTAGAAGTTGTTAAAAACGGACATTCTGCTACAAGTTCTTTTTTCAAAAAATGAATTTAACATCTTAACTTTTAAGAAGAATCGGTGGAGTGTATTCATTTGCGATCTTGGAAGTACAATTGCACAATCCGTGTATTTTTATTGGGAGTGGGTAAAACGAAAAATTTGAGAAAAGTTTGCTCCATGAAAATTGGAGAAAAACAACAACAACAAACTAATAAGAACCCGTAACATAGTAGATGCTCTTGAAAGATGTCGCAGGATACTTTGAAAGGAATGGGCTTTATAAGGATTTGATGCGATCATTGAATGTTTACGAAAGTGATTGCTACAATTAACTGTACTTTAAAATAAGTATCGTTAATCTCTTTAAAGACACTCGTTGTTTCAATTCGAAATGGACCGCTCGAAGCTCATGGACGGACTTAGGTTAAGGTTCGTTCGGCGGGTATCGCACGCGTCTTGCCGGGAAATGGACTCGCTTCGAACAATGTGACGAAACACTCTCTGCTCCTAAGCCATCGCAAGGGTCTCTAGGAACGAGCTCCTGGAGTGGCGCTTGCTCTTTTTGCGGGGGCTCCATCGACCATCGCCAGCCAACAGCCGCCTGGCGGCCAGCCCGGGCTTGGAGATGGCGCGACGTGGAGTGCAGGGCGCGAAGGCTGAGAGGGCCACAGAGAGAGAGAGAGAGAGAGAGAGAGAGAGAGAGAGAGAGAGAGAGAGAGAGAGAGGAGAGAGAGAGAGAGAGGAATGTGTGAGAGAGAAAGAAAAAGAAGTGACTGGGAGCGATTGAAGAGTATGATTGCGCGGTGATAGTGGAGAAGGAACGAGGAGAGAAGAGAGAGAGGAAACGAGGGAGAGAGATTTTGCAGAGTGATGAGTTTGTGGATATTCTTATTGGCTTCTCCAGCCGTGAATCTTGGGGGAGGTTAGGGGAAGGAGTCATGGCCTAATGGGAGTAAGATATCGCAACAAAGCATGAATGTTTATAAACACTGTTTCAAGAATTAAATTATCGTTGTTAATAAACATCGCCCTGAAAATCATTCATGTTTTTTAAACATCGATGTTTTATAAAATTACATTATGACATTCATGTTCACGAAGAGGGCATTAATTTAACGGAGGTTGCGATTATTGAAATATAACTGACAAAACACAGACCCAAAATGAACAAAACATTTAATGCGAGTGAATAAACCAAAAATTGTTACATTTGTTGTTGAACTTCATTTTTCGAAAAAATTTTGATTTTAGTTATTTTTATCCTTCGACACTTAGATCTGTATGGATATCGGAAAACTATTACATGTTTTTGTTATGATGGTCCTTTTCTCATTCAGAAATTAAATATTAATCACGTAAAAACATCGAACACAAAACAAAAATTAAAAAAATATTGACTTTAAATAATCGAAATTAAATCCATCGACGATTTTATAAAAACATCCACATGGACGTTACATCCCTACTGGCTAGCGCATTCTCCCACGCCTAAGCCGAGGGCCTAGCCTGCTGGGGCCGTGGTTTGATCCCCGACCAATCTGTTGTAGAATTTGTGGAGGAAAAAGTAAGATCTCCACATGTTTTTTCGAAGATCTTCCGTTTTCCCTTCTTCCCTCCCTATCCACCATTTATCCATAGTCATTCCTCTCATAATCTTCATTGCTATCACTTATTCTTTAAACCATCACTGATGAACCTCAATGGCCTTAGCTTGGCAGGCCTTTAATCTTAAATGAAACATCCTTTTCCAGCTATTTCAATATTTCATTAAGTTCCATAATAGATTTTTGCGGACCTACGTAGCGCAAAACGCTGCAGCGGCATCTGCTCCACGCGGAACGATAGGTTATGGGTCGAATTCCGAGTGAAGCATGTGCGATTTCACCTTTTGATCCTTTTGATTGCGCCATGAGAGGTCATTGCAAACCATCATCTATGCCATAATATCATTCGTGTATCATTTATTTACTCATAATTGCTTATTTCTGTCAGTTTTCAATACAATTGGAAAACTGAAAATACTTTTAATAATACTAAAATAATAATAATAATAATAATAATAATAATAATAATAATAATAATAATAACAGCAACAGTAATATTAATAACAATAATAACAGCAACAATAATATTAATAATAGCAATTCAACATTAATAATTGTTTTAATTTGCAATTATCATTGCAATATTTCGTAACAAACAATTTGAATAAATAACAACAAAATGTAATTAACTGCGAAGCATTTTCATATATTTTTCTAAACGATTTGAGATTAATTACTATAACTCCCATTACATTTTCACGTATTGCTGCCAAAAGTTCTCTTGGTCAAATAACATATTTAGTTATTCTCTTTGACTTGTTCACTTTAACGCCTTCTTCCTTTGGGTTCCACTTTTCTGTATTTAATTTCTACGTTTCGAAATAAAAACAGGACTTTTTGAATGGAGCTGCACGAAGAAGTCTACTTGTAAGAATAACATTCAACTACGTACGTGTCACTAGTCGTCTGGAAATGAGTAGCTGACGATGCCATATTGGTGACGAGCGTCAACTAAGAGAGGAAGTGGGAGATACGTTTAATAGCGAGGTGTTGAATAATACGAAGATGGGGAGAGCTTTTACTCAGAGCGAGAATTGCTGCTGTCCCTACGGCGACTCTGACCGGTTCCTATTGTGACGTGCCATCCGACACTAGTCGGGACTCTGACCGGGTGCCTGGAGGAGAATTATAACCGCCGGATGCTCTGATGGGTATTCCGTGATTCTCCGATCAATATCTGGCGAGTGCTGGAGCAGTATTTTAACAAAGGAGTCGCGGACCGCGCGGATCTTTTCTTCCTCTTCCTTGTCTTATCCTCTCCCCTTTCACTCACTCTTCCACTTGCATGCACAACACTATCACACGTTTCGGGAGTCCAGTCGGGAGATTAGAGCTTGTCCCTGTTGGGGAGGTGATTTCCTGGGGGGAGAGGGAAACCTTCGGATGTCGACGTGTAGGTGGGCGCTGGATCTCGCCATCTGTTGGGGAAGGAATCTCCGCCACCTCCCGGGATAACGAACATTCAGTATACAATCGGGACTTATGACTCTAGCAGTTGACGTACCCGGAAATATCAAAGATTGGAAAGTATTGTAACTGGTGGACAATTTTTTTGAATGGCCGGCGCAGGGCTAGTACAACAGCTATAAGATTTAAATGGCTTGTTACTAACGAAACAGTTTAATGAATAATTTGGTGAGTGAAATTGTTTAAGACGGAAATTGACGATGAAAATAAGAAACCACGATTTTACTTAAGAAATTATATTAAGCTTTTTCAAGTTAGTAATTACTAATATCCTTCTGCGTGATTCTGAATGAGAAATACTTCTTAACGTACTACGTCAATTTCGACGTTTAGTCTCACTGTAAGTAGAAAATAGTACACCACAAACGAGTACTCCTCGGGTGCATATTACGCAGAGTAAATATTTACGACGAAAAGAAAATGATTCACAGTGATTATTTTACATAATATATTTTTGCATGCGGAAAATAAAACCCCACATTTCAAATAATATTTCAGAATGTTTTTCTCCAAGTCACAACTATGGCTTATTCGAAATCTTTCTTTCACAACCTTTAAAATTCCTTCTTACTCAAGGCCCACGATGTGATGTACGAGTGCCGGCTGCTCGTCGATGACATGGGCAATGCCATACCTTCTCCTGGATCGACGCGACGGCGTGTGGTGGGGGAGGGGCTGGATGCGGCGGTGTGACGCAAGCATCATCGGGGGGGGGAGCGAGGAAATACGGGCCTGCAAGAGGGGCTGAAGGGAGGAATTTAGGGGCTGGTTGATGTGGAAGCAAAGTGGACGCGGTGGCGTAGTTGACGTGAGGGGTGGGGTGGGGACGCGGATGCGGTTTGGTGGGGAAGCGTAATGGTCAGATCGGGAAGAGCCCGATGTCAACGCATGTTGCAGTTCCTGTTACGCTTTAGAGCCACAACGATGGACCTCGCTGTCCACCATTTGTCGATTAAATTGTTCACATGGATACTGCGGTTGCTAAGTAGACTCGATATTGGACTCGCTCGAGCTTGGTCATAGTGCTCGGTAGTTCGAATTATCGAATGGATGTATTGCGGCATACGGCGTGAACTTGTTCAGGATGTGTCGGTCGGCCGTTTATGATCGAACACGTCAAGGAGTTTTCGCAAAAAAAAAATTGATACTAATACTAATATTGATTACTCTAGGTGACGTTTATATCAATGTTTCCTTTTAAAGAGAAAGTATTTGTTTACATTAACATTTTGGATAAAAATAAATTTACGACAAAATGGTAAAATCGATGTTCAATTCCTCCATGGATGCAATATTGCAGCTTGTATTGCCTTAACTAAACTAATTTGAGAAAACTAAATTTATCAAAGATGGTTGAGAGACGAATGAATATCCATAATTTTGTAAAACAAAAAATACATCTCTTACTTTAATAAAATAATTTTCTGATTTAGAAGATAATTTTTAACTTGAGACGGATGAAAACGTATTATATTTTCTTTCTAATCCTGATACTTTTTAATCGTTTTAACATTCCATCAGTTATTTCTGCCAAAAAACAAAGCGTTCGAGGTCGTTACCCAATGACGTTTTTTGCAACGTCTCCTTGACCTCCTTCGTCACCCATTGAAATGAATATTGCCTTTCGTATTGTAAACATAATCTCGCTGGTCGTAGTCGCGGAGCAGAGCGCAGGCGGGGCTCAGAGGGAGCCGGCTGGCGCTTTAATTACTCGACGGCGAGTAGCCGGCGGCTTCCACTAAAGGTGTCAGTGGAGGTGGTACTGGTGGCGGTGGAGGTGGTTGCAACAGAGATGAACGCTGCAGCGGCGATGGAGCCATCGGGCAAATGTAGATGAAGCTGTCACAGAGGTTGCAGCAAAGTCTGGCTAGGAGGTACCGTTCGAAAATAAAAGCTGTCGAGTGTTATTTGGGTGAAGTGGAGGTTGCAGAATCAGCGGGTGTTGATGATGGTTTATTTTTTTGGTTACAGGAAGTGGTTTACGTCTAATAACGTTAAGTGAACATTTCTGACTCGTGGCACACTCCTTCGTCATGGGATCATGGAGAACAGTGTTACATCCGAAGTGTAGAAGAAAAGCAAATTTGATTGCATTATGACGTCAAAATATTAAAAGAGTTTTGGGTCTACACTACTTCAGTTTTCAACAAAGCACATACGCAAAGAAAAATGTTTAGCATTGGTTCACATTACAAACGTGAGCGACTTGGTTCTTTGGTTAAAGAATAACAATGCGAATGCATTTCCTCCTCTTATTGTACTATTCTTCAAAAGTAAATAATATAAATTTCTCTTCAAAATATAAGAATATTATAATTATTGGCATCATATTTAACGTTCAGTTTGTAATAAAAATGTGTGGTGTTGGTTTCAAATGTGTTTTCCTTTTTAATTTATTTTTTTGCGGCATATCCACGTAATTTCACGTCATAATTCTGTGACATGGCACATTGTTTCAGAGAACTACTGCTCTCTTTCAGAAATAATAATTTTATTTGAACATTTAAAAATATTTGTTACATTACGGACTATGGGATCAACAGTTGGTGAACTCGTTGTATGAAGATTATCGCTTAAAATTGTGGGTGGAAAAGAAATAATTTCTCCATTATCAGAAAAGAGTGGGAAGATGTTGAGAAAAGTGACACGGGTATTTTCAAGCGTGGAAAATCATAAGATTGGTAGAGCTAGAGACAATTAAAATCTGTGAAGTGATGGCTGAACAATGACACAATGACTGAAAGGATCATAATGGCGGAGGATCCTGGGGACGGCGATGAAGCCGAAGGCAGCAGCAGTTATGGAAAAGGCGTGGGCGGAGGCGAAGGCTCCTTGGGGAGGGGGCAGGAGGAAGCGAAGGCGAAGGCATGGGCCGAGGCAGGTCCCAAGTTACGCTCCTCGTCTCCGCTTCGCCTTCGGCGCAACTAATTTTCCGCTTCCCTCGGGCGGCGGCGCTGGCTGCTCCTCCACCCCCACCCGGCCCCCTCCCTCGCACAGCCGCGCTGTGTCACTATCTCGCCCAGCCGACGGCCCTCGCTGTTGCCGTCGCTGGCGCTGCCGCCGGCACCGCAAACCCTGACGTCCCGCTCCGGCTCAACTTTGTCAGACTGCCCCGCGAGACAGCGGCCAGGCCAGTGTCCAGCACTCCCACCCCCCACCCCTCTCCCCACTCCACCCCCTCTCCCGGCGGCCTTTCACTGTCGCGCGCATCATCCCCGGCCCTTCTTCCCTGGCTTGGGTTGGGGTCCCCGTGGGGGGGTGGCATTCTCCCTGCCTCAATTTCGCCGTGCCCCGCCCCGCTCCTCTCCTCCGACCTCCCATCAATTTTTCTAACTTAATCAGTGTTCCAAAAGAGCTGGGAGCTTGGGCCCTTCATGGACTTTGCGCATTGTGAAAAATTCACTTTAATGTCGGAATAAGTTTTTTACTCTTTGGAGGGCGTGAGGATTTTTGAATGAAGGTTAGAATTTAATTATTTTTCCTTTTTTCTCGAAAGTTGAGTTGCAATATGAGTATTTGATCTTTTGTCTAGGAAGCGCGGAATGATCATCAGCCGAAAAATTTTACTTGAAATAGATTTGGGAAAATATTTCTGGAAACAGTGCTCTGAAGTTATCTCTTTGAAATATGTCATGGAGTTTTCAATATTTTTATTGTATGATTTTAAATATATAACTTTCCTGTTTTTCGCTGAGACGATTCGTTATGAAATATATTCGTTTTCCTTCGATTTTAACTTGAAAATGATAACATTTCTATTATTTAAAGAATTTAGCATTAATTTATAATTCTCTGGAGATTCATTACTATAGTGAGTTTGTTTTAGTTATTTTGAAATATAAATCAGGGTGCGTGGGAGGATCACTATTCAGACAGAAGCTTGCAACAATTTCATTATGCATGTGAATTTGCATAATTTGCATACATTCAGAAAGTTTGAGGGGTCCGTGTAGTTCTAGGAAGCCTGCAAGGAGCTGATAAGCGCAATTCAGGAAGTCCAACTGTTAGTGAAACTATATCAATTCAAAGGTCAACTATGAAGGAGTATTTTCTATCTAAAGAGTCGAGATTTCAGATGACCAATTGGCGTAATCTAGTTATTAGGTCTTGAGATTGCATTAATAACAATCATCGTAAAACAAACATAATGTGATATGAAACCAATGTATAAAGCTATATGTGATTTGTTACTATTAGTAATCTTTATCTATAATGTTATATCAGTTATATTTATATAAAAAAACATGTTAAACCAATTCAATTCTTCACTGCTCATACCGTAGCGTTGCTTATGCAATTTATTCATGATGAGGATGAAATTAGGCGAATTTTATAATGCTTTGTCATGGGATTCAACTGCATTGACACATTTGCATTCATTGACTTCTTATTATCTTTACCATGGAGTATCCTAATATTTTTTTAAAATTAAACGTGCAAACGTTACTCTGCAATTTCAAGATTCATTTGCACTAGAAGAAAACTAAATTGTGGTATCTTATCAAAAGGAAAGCATCTTGTCAACAACTTGCAGTACAGCATTGGTCCCTTACTAGCAACCAAATAATAAATACAATGGTTAGGTAGCGACATCCCTCTGGCAGCGGGAGCCCCTGCCACACGAATAGATTCACAAGTAGTTCTTATGTATTAAACGAGTAACGAGCATGCGTCCGTCCGTTCATCCCTTACGATCTATCCCTTTCGATTGGACTACTTACCGTCTGTCCCTTACAATTGGACCACTTACCGTCTGTCCCTTACGATTGGACCACTTACCATCTGTCCCTTACGATTGGACCACTTCCGGTCCACCAATAGAGATGAATAGAATGTCATTCGACTCGGACTCTTGATGCGGAACTGATAATTTCTTACTGTTATAACCAGAAAATTCTAAAAAATTCTCTAAAAAACAATTTTCTGTAACTTAAACGCGTGATCACTTACGGCACCTTCACAGATGATCAAAAGCTCCTTCGATTACCCGTGATAAGTCAAATTGATTTGCACAATTCTTATCGGCCCCTATAGGATATTCTGAAAAATTCTTTATTTTTATAGCATATTATGAAAACATGTATTTTGGGTAGTATTAATACTTTTCCGAGTACACTGATGAAACGCCGAGAGTTACTACACTCTCCGACATTTAGTTCATGAATTGTGGGGACTTGATTCATGAAAATGTCAAAAATTAAAACTAATTTTGCAATTTATTAAAAATTTCTACAAGTATGTTTTAATCAATTCTTTTCACGAATTTGTTTGTTGTGAACCTGCAAACCACACACATACACACATACACACATACACACATACACACATACACACATACACACATACACACATACACACATACACACATACACACATACACACATACACACATACACACATACACACATCCACACATACACACATACACACATACACACATACACACATACACACATACACATACACACATACACACATACACACACATACACACACATACACACACACATACACACACACATACACACATACACACACATACACACACATACACACATATACACACACATACACACATATACACACACATACACACATACACACACACATACACACATACACACACACACACGCAAATTTAAACATGAAAACTACCATACGAGGCGCCATTCTAATCTAGTTAAATAAATAAACGAGTACATGAACAAGAAAAAATGTCGAAAGATTTCCGAAGTTCTTCGAGGTTGGCAATCCTAGTGGAAAAAGGCACGTGCGTTCCGGAGTCTTCCTCGTCCGGCGGCAGCAAAGGGCGCGTCCCCTTTAAGTCGGCGGGGAGGGTCAAGACGCGGCCACCTGTCGCGGCGCCTGCTGCGCCCTCGCGCCCACCCACGCACTCAGGCGGCCCGCGCCCTCGACTGCGCCCCGCTGCGCCGCAAATAGCCGTCGCGCAGGGACACGCCGCGCGCAGCCGGCAGCCCCTCCCGCCCCTCGCGCGCCCGCCTCACCACGCCGCTCCCCGTCTCGACAGCTCGCTCTCCGACCCCTCCCGCCCTGCCCCACCACGCTCGCGCCCCTCCTCACCCTTCTCGGCCAGATCGCACCCCACACCTCCCCGCCCTACCCCTCCCCGCTCCCCATCCCATCGCCTTTCCCCCTCAGCTTCGCCCCCTCGGATCTCACCCTTCCTACCCGCCCTGCCTGGCCTTGTTGCACCTCTCCTCGTCTCTATCCGCCCGATCGCATCTCACACCTCCCCACCGTGCTCCATACCGCTCCTCATCATACCTTTCCTCCTCAGCTCCGCCCCCTCACCCTTCCTACCCGCCCTGTCTCGCCCCGCACAGCTCTGTGTGTCCTCGCTTCTTTCTCCAACGGCATCTTTCTTCGTCTAGCTGCGCCTCACCAACCTCGCTATGCCTCGCCCCTCGATCCCGTTCCGTTCCTTTTATTCGTCTTCGCTTGTCTTATGCGCTTCCCTCACACGCCGTTCGCGACACTACGACCTTATGGCTAGCACGTGATCTCACGTCCTTTTCCCCGCCCTTTCTTGGTTGTCCGTTTGCCCTCTCTTCACAAGGACCCTTGAACTGCCTCGACTCTCTGTCACTTGCACCGTCTCCCAATTCCATCCGCTTCACTCCTCATTCGTCTTTCGCTCTGCTCCATCCGTCCCGTCCTACCCGCTCCGATTCGTTCCATCTCGATCCGTCCAGCGTGGTTCCGTTCCGTCCCACTCGGACACGATCGCTCCCGTTCCGTCTAGCTCGCTCCCGTTCCGTCTAGCTCGCTCCTGTTCCGCTACTGCTCCTGCTCGGTCCCGTTACGTCCCAGTCGCTACCGCTCGTTCCCCTGCGCCCGCTTGGTGCCGCGCAGTTCCGATCCGCTCGATTCTGCTTCGGTACCGCTCCGTCCCGCTCCCCCGTCCGCGCCTCACCTCCTTCGCCTTGCATCGACCCTCCCAACTCCACTTACCCTTTTTCTCACACCGTCCCTCCCCGTTCGATTCGCTGCATTCTCCAGTCCGCCCCTATTTGCTTGGACCCCATCCCATCTTCGTTCCATACTCCCGCCTTCCACCTGCCCTCCCTTCGCCACTCTCACCGCGGCGATCTGTTTCTTACATCCCACACCTCAAGGAGCCGATTATAAGCAACTTATACAGGGCTCCATAAAGCTACGAGCTATCGATTCAAAGTTTCTGAGGCGAAACTTCTGACGACGTTTTCCTGTTAAAGTAAGAATAGGATTTCGTCGTATGTTTTATAAAAGTTAGACGGAAGTAACATTTCGACAGTACGAGCCTTAATTTGTTATATTATATTTGATTACGACGTACTATCTTCTCGAGGAAAAGAGTATCATGATTATTTGCAATATATTAATGTAAGTGCAGGTAGTAAAGCATAAGTTGAAATATTGCTCGGCTTACTGCGAAAAATACAAACTTGAATCGGTTTAGGTGGTATTACCAGTAACCATTACAGTACCATTAAACATTTTTAAAGTTCTGTCCAAAATTAGGTCTTCCTCCTCAGACAGTCCCTAGAGGCAACAAGTCAGATCCTTTTATTGATCGTTCACGATGAACTTGGTTTCTTCATATTAAATGAACTCTAAGGCGGGGAATTTATGAGCTCTTCAAGACCTGAAAGTCAGATGTATTTACTACTAAATTGCCTTTAAATCTCAAAATTTGGAATTAAAAGACATTTGTTCTGTTTCTGCATTTGTAAAGTATGTTGTAAGGTGGCGTTCCCCATTCCTATTCCGAGTCGCTTTGGAAGCTGTGGCAGCGCGCGTTGTAGCGCCGCGCCTCCTGAGCGTGGGCGACGCGCTTCCGACGTGGCGTCCGGCGCGCGGTTTCACGCGCAGATGCGGCGCGAGCGGAATGGCGTGGCGCGGCGCGGCGCAGGTGAGCGACGATGGATGGGGTTGTCAGTGCGCGATGTGGCGGTCGCGTTTCGACACGCAATCTCACCTCTTCGCTCCTCCAACAGCCCGCGCGCACACAGCGCCGCTCCACTCCCGCGCGCACTTCTCGCCGGCTTCCAGTTCCCCACGTGACCCGCCCAGCTTTGATAATTTTACATGCACGCCCTCGCCTCGCGCCCTCACCTCGCTCGCGCGACCTGCTTTCTCGCTTCGTTCCTCGCCTTCGCTCACTCTCGCCTCGCTCTCTCGCTCCTCGCTCATGCTACTCGTTCACGCACTCCTTGCCTCGTGCATTCTCGCTCCTCGCCTCAAGCCCCCGCACTCGCTCCGACCTGCTATCCTCGCACTCCGCTCCTCGACCTCGTTATTATCCTCGCACTCGCCCTCGACCTCGTTATCCTCGCACTCTCGCTCCTCGACCTCGTTATTCTCGCACTCTCGCCCTCGACCCGCTATCCTCGCACTCTCGCCCTCGACCCGTTATCCTCGCATTCTCGCTCCTCGACTCATTCCTGCTCTCGCTTCCTCCCCACTCTCACCTCCTAGATCTCAGCTCTCTCTTGCTCCTCGTTCTCTCGCTCCCCGCTCTCCGCTTCTCAATCCCGCTCCTCGCTCTCTCGCTCCTCGCTCTCCTGCTCCCCGTTTCCCCGCTCTCGCCTCTCGCCCTCGCTGCCTTCCTCGCCTCGCTCTCTGCTCCTCGCCTCTCGCTCGCCTCCTGCCTCGCTCTCTCGCTCCTCGCTCTCTGCCTGCTCTCTCGCTCCTCGCCTCTCGCCCTCGCTCCTCGTTAGTCTGTTACCATATTATGCATTCCTTTAAATGCATTGCTCACCTTGCACCTGTCGCTGTAACCTGTCTGCCCTGCCCTGCCCATCCCTGTCTTCTGCGCTCCACGTCGCCTTGCCTTGCCTTCTATTTGCTCATATCTGCTCTGAAGGAATCCTGCTGGCTTCGCTCTGTCTCGTTCTATGCCTCGGTCTCGTCACACCTCGCGCCGCCCTATCCTCTCCTCTCTCCATTTTCGTACGCGCGGTCCCATTCGGCTTTTTTCGCACCCCTGCGCTTCTTTCCACTCCATTCCACTCCCGCCTATACCGCCCCGCTGTTACCTATTTTCATTCCGCCCGCGTTGTCCTAGCTCCCTCACCTCACCGCTCTCCCCTCACATCGCCTCGGCATTGATCCAACGGCCCACGCGAATGGCACGCAGCTGCTGCTTGTCTGTTGCTCTGTCAACCGGGTCCTTTGTAGAAATCCTACGAGAGATCATAATTTATCTCAAAGCAATCGTGAATGCTTAAGAGATCATTTTGTAGTATTAAAATTGTGAGACTCTATGGTGAGGCCTAATAACTACATTATTTGTTAGAATGTGAATGACATTTAAATTTAATGCCACACAATATAAATCAGTAAAGGTTAATATAAGTAAAAAGTAAGCCCCAAAGAATTCATTTAATTCGAATAGTTAATATTAACGACGCAAACAGAGAATGGGTCTTTAGTAAAAGTGTATTAAATATTATAGAAGTTAGCAGATGAGTCCGGCATTTCGAAATGAATATGCCAAGATATTTTGTACGATAGTCACAATAATTTTTTGTGTTTACGAAAGACGGATTTATAAACATAGTATATAGAAACTTATGTAATTCGCACCGAAAAGTGTCGCTTTTTGACAGCAATTCTTGGTTGTGGGTCTCCGATACCGTAAAAATGGGTATGTAAAAATGGTACTTCCTATATGTAGTAATTAAATTTCTCTAATAGGTAGTATAGTCAGAAACCTCGATTTGTGGGTCCTTACACTAGAAAAAAATATTTTAGAGAAAAGTATCTCTCTGTATCTCTCTTTCTCTCTCTCTCTCTCTCTCTCTCTCTTCTCTCTCTCTCCCTCTCTCTCTATCCGACATCTGCCGTGTCTGTGGATTGCCTGTGAACACAAATAGTGCACAAACCATCCATGGGATTTTTTCCGAAATGAATATTCTTGAATAAATGTGTCAAAAAATTAGGCACTACGAATTAGAAACGACTTAATTAAAGTTTGGGAGTTCTTCATATGAGATCCCTGGGACGTTTTCAATATTATCTGAAAAAGTTACTCGCAATTTTTACTTTAAACCTTTTATATTGTTGAACAAGATGCTCTTAATTATTCGACGTAAGCGCGATTTTGGTTGTTTTAAAATTTTTCAAAAAGTATACATATTATTAATTTGTAAATGTCTCTCACATCGATAATATTTACTTTATGAATGCATTTAAAAAGCTTATGAGCATGAGATAACTAAAAATGGCGCTTTCTAAAAAACTATCGTACAAAATTTTGTCAAAAATGGTTGCATTTTCTCTTTAGGGAATCCTCACATTGCCAAAGAGCTCAATTCTCTACGATATTATATGTCTCATTTCGATAAAACCATGAGATGGTCAGAAAGAAATTATGTGATGCACAGTTTTTTAAGGTACGATTAGTTAATATGTTTGAATGATATCAGAGAAAAAATACAAAAGTAAGAAAACAAGATTTTCTAAACAAAATTATAATATTTTTGTTCAGATTCAGTATAAAGCCTAGATTTACCAAAGAAGGGTACAGGCACGGAGATGGGGTCACGAACAACAATTAGCCTACATGTTACTACACAAAAGCGATTGGAGACTAAGGGTTATCAGAAATACTTGATCAACTTGCTAGAGATTCACCACTTGCTTGACTTGTGTGGAAATCCTCTCCTTCTTTAATTTTATAACAAAATAGTAATGCTTGATAAGGATGATAAAAGTGGCTTATATTTTCCGAGTAGTGAATATTGCGACACGAGGCCAGTAGGCCGACTAGCGCAATCCTACGAACTAAATAAAATCACTTTTACCACGTGTAGCATGCACTATTTTGAGAAGCCTTATTGGCTTTCATTTTATTTCAAGTTAAGTAAACAAATCATTCAATTGGGTACCATGTTACATCAATATCAGTTGCAGATGATCAGACAAAACTATTTTGTTCTTTTTCTTGCACTCACAGTTTTATTTGAACTTTTTAGTATCGTCTCACTTTTATCACTTGTGCTAAAATTGAACTTTTACCAAGGTGTTCATGAGGTAAATAAAGTGGCTTTTACTAGTAGCTATCTGAAAATTGTATTTCTGCAAAGCAAGGAAATCTAAGTGTTGTGGTAATATTTAAGCTTCTTTGACCGTCGCCTTAAACACACACTACATTTTGGTTTTTAATGTATATTTCGTATTATGTACAATTTAATTATTATTACGGGAAAAACTTCATTAATCGATACCAAACGGTATAAAGCTTTTTAGTATTGAATTAGAATTGTTAAGAACTTTTTGCTTTCCTTGAATCCGTGTTACAGCTAATTACAGGTTTCGCATTCTACTGCAAAACGCAGAACTCCTGTACAATTATCAAGTTCCCGAGTACATTATTCGCTAATGCAAAACGTGGAGACGCATACCTCGCTAGCAAAACCTACACGTGGGGTCTAAAAGTGCTTCGTGCGGCAGGGCACAGTTGGCGACTCGTGGAAGTTCATCAAAAACTTTTGGTGCGGGGCGCGCTCTGTTGGACTGCGACCGCGCGGCGGGCGGCTGCGATGTCGCCTCCGACGCTGGTGATAGAAGAGTTGATGTTAGTGGTGATGGAGGTGGAAGTTATGGTGGTGGCGATAGACGTGGTGGTGTTGATAGAGGCGGTGATGGCGGGGGTGATAGAGGTCGTGATGGTGATGTTGGAGACGATGATGGTGGTGTTGATAGAGGCGGTGATGGTGATGCTGATGGAGACGGTGATGGTAGCGTTGATAGAGGTGGTGATGGTGGTGTTGCTAGAGGTGGTGATGGTGGTGTTGCTAGAGGTGATGATGGTGGTGGTGATAGAGGCGGTGGTAATCATGGACATTGTAGTTGATGGCAGTAGTGTTGGAGATAGAGGCGATGAATGAATGATGGTAAAGGCGGTGATGGTGATATTAGTGGTGATGGTGGGGAAAATCTTGTGGCGGCAGCAGCGCCAGGCCGGGCGACGCAAAGGCGAGCTCTGCGGCGAATTTCGGGGTAATTGAGCGGCGCCAAAGCCATAAAAACGACGTGGCTCCCAACGCGAGGCGGTCCGATTCGGAATGCCGCGCCAGTGGACTCTGAGGTTGTGGGAGGTGCCTTCCGTTACCGTATTTGTGGGAAAGTTAAAATAGTTTTTTTTTCACGAAATTTGTTATGAGAAAATGCAGATCAAATAATGTGTGGGCAAAAGTTTAGAAAGTGATATTAACAGAATTCATTGTTGAATGCACTGTGTAGATTGAACTTTTAAGATGGCATATACTTCTTTGTATGTAGGCCTTACAAACTATGACCAAAATAACGCACAAGTTTTTTAATTGATGAACTCTTATCAAGAAACGTCAAGTAGTATTCTGACTACGATTTAAAATGTTCGCAAGAATATATTTAAAATTGAGAGAATCGAGTGTCAATATTGATTTGAATTTTCAGAACGAAAACAGATATATAATAGACAGTGTAGCATCTAATAGGTAAATTTTTGTTCCTGAGCTGACCGTCGAACTCGGTGAAGTGTGGAGTTTCTATAATATGACGCCCAGGGCAGCGGGACGATACGTAAATGATGCCCAGCAAGCTTAATGTAATTTGATGTCGGATAATTCGAGTGGTCGGCCTAAGTGGATGTCATTCTAAAACAAGCACACTACGCTGTAATTGATCAACGAACATAGTGACCGATGTTACTTTTAGCAAACGTGGTCTCAATTTCCACAAAAGTTAAAAATGTCAATTTTTGTTGAAATGTAATGGTTTTCCTGAACTTCTGTTTAATAACGCAGGTAAAATGATAACCACCGTGAGTCTAGTCGGACATACTATCAGAAAAGCTTATTGTTGCTTCCTTGTTCTTCTTTATTATAATTTTGGATAGCTGAGAAACAAAACTAGGTCTCTGTAGTCACATTAACTTCGGAGCTGGTAATGCTCTGCACTGTGTGGAGCAAGTGGATTTTCACAAGATTACAATAACGTATGGTTAAAATTCAATCAGACTTTGTTTTGTGAATGCAAAAAGAAAACATAAAATATATTAACTTGTTAAGTCACAAAGTATTATTTTGTATTTAATATTTAAAAAAAACAATTTTGTTATAAGTAGGAAATACCAAGAGTTCGAGCGCTGAGAAGAAAGTGGCCAAAAACAAATTCTGCTGAGGTGAGTTACTGTCCACATTGAAAAGGGAGATACGTATATAATGTAGTACATTATAAATTATAACATTATCATGTACTATATACATTTGAATGCGTGCAATTATTTGTCAACATAAACTTTTGCTTAAAACGAATAATTGATTTTAATAATTAAAAACCGAATAAAGCAGTTGAACGACTATGAAACGACATTGCAAAATGTGTAATTTTGTTCACAAAATATACAGTTGAAGAATTGTGACAGTTTTATTCACTTGATCATCACGTCATCAATGCAGCGAGCTAACTGAAACGTGAGATAAATGCTATCTAAATGTGTAATCTGAAATTTGATTTTAGTTGATTTACTTGTAGTAGTTTTAGTTATGTGTGAACATATAATTTGATTTTAGTTGATTCGTCTCTGTTGATCAATGCCACAGAACACGTTTTATCAAACTCACTTTTTATATCGCACTGATAATCCATGTAACGGATCCGGAGAACAAGTGATTAAATTTATTACTTTATTTATTGTCAACTACTGTATTGAGGGTACGTATTTCTTTTTGACTCAAATTGACACGAGTTTATTCGTTTTGAAAGATACAAAATTGATGGTGCATACGTTTCATAATTAACTGAAATTGCATCAGATTTGCATGCATAGAGATTCTGATCTTAATGTCAACAATCCAGATTAGTTTGAATCAGACCCCTTTCAGATTACCAAATTGGCGGAAATTTTAAATGAACTCATAAAAAAATAGGTAGTTGAATTTAACGTAAAATAAAAATCAGTATAATCGTTCATAATTCACTCTTAAGAGGTACAGAAATGGGTAAAAAACATTAATATAGTAAAATGTGTAAGCTTTTAATTAAAAAATAAACACTGTTTTGTCTGTGCGCAACACTGCTTTCTGTTGCATGCGTAGATAGTCTTTTTATGGACAGTACATTCAGGCCTACAACAAAGAACAAAATGTACAATAAAGTATAGTAATAAAAAACATTTTTCGCCAGAAACTAATTTGAATTACCGACTGGTCCTATTTTTGAATAGTTTTTAAATGAAAGTTATTTACACTCTATTGTACTTACGTTTTGTGATGGTTGGCTTGATTTTGGCTGATTAACTGATTCTGATTTCCACGTTTCAAAATGTTTCTGAGAGGCATAAATTATTACCCTAAACCAATTATCAGAATTAGACATAACTCACTTCATCACTTCTTCAATCTTCACATCGTCTTTTTTCTAATGACTTACATTTCTTTGATTGTTTAGGGCTCCTTTGGAAGGCATATGAAGGTCATGATCTCTCCATTTTTATCGTAAATTTTGAGAAATCAATAAAGCTCTTACGATGGAGATGCTAATTGCTTATTCTATTAGAAAATTCTGATATCACCAATTCAATATATCCTGCTCAACCCTGAACCCCTGCTCGCTTGCATTTCAAATTCAATTAGCAAATGGAGTTCAATCGTACTGAAACTCGAGCTGTAATCAACAACGGTTTGTGAATGCTTATCCCGGGAGGTAGAGGATATTCCTTCCCCGATGAATGGTGAGAACCGCCACCGACATACAAGTGGGCTTGGGGGTTTTCTTTCCAAGGTATCTCCCACTAGCGGGACACCGGTCCAGCTGAGACAAACTAAGCTCCCGAGTGCTCTCTCGACATGTCTGGTAGCAGTGTGCATGTAAGTGAGGGTGTAAGGAAAGAGACAGGGAAGTGAGGAGACAGACCCGTTTATTTGGGTACTGCTCCAGCATTCGCCTGGTATTGTTTGGAGAAGTCCAGGAAAATTACCGTTCAGATCAACCTATCTCTAGGATTCTCTCCCAGACAGTGGCTGAATTCGATCTAGACCTATAGCTAATAACGAAAATCCGCCACCGGTAGGTCTCAAATCCTCGCAGCAGACACAGCGGTAATCCTGGCTCTGAAATAAACTCTACCAGTTTAAGTAGAGTATAGAATAGAATAGATTCAACAAACATAAGTAATATTTCCGTCAGTTACTTATGTACTACATTGAACTATAAAAAACAATAAACCAGATGGAAGATGCGGTATTCAATTCAGATCATTTTCAAAACTAACGAAAAGTATTTAAAACGTAAATTGGAAGCTTTGTATTTCAATTCAAAAGATATTTTGTTCTAAAAATCAGGATGGTCAAGAGTACCCCTTTAACAATTTTTTCCTTCCTTTTGCGTGGTATATGATACCGCGATAACAAAGGTTAAGAACATTATCTTTCCGAATGTAAGATATCCGCTAGTAGAATTTACCGTCTGTGGTAGACCTATAGAGTTTATCTCCACAAGTAAAAGTAAAAAATCGAAACGACAAATATTCCACGCTAGAGCAGGTGATTCATTTGATTTAGTCTCAACCTTCTTCGGTAAAAAATCTCATCTGAAGATATTCCCGTCCTCGGATACACCTTTCCAGAAATAACTCATATCGTGGATGAAAAGAAAGCATCTCTCACTTTCCTCGAGTATTGTTTTGTAGAAGATGCTAATTAATAAACGCAAGGCCTCCTTTCAGTGATCAAACCTGCTAAAGTCCAGATTGCATTCAGGCGAGCGCGAGATATTTACCAAATCGAAGACTCGACAAAGTGTACTTCGTATTGAGCTTTTCACAGTCTATGGAATATTGGTACTTATCGTCTGGTAAACTGTTATTCGTTGGCTTGAATGTATTAGTTTTCATGTATGACCTCTGAATATGCAGAAACTATTTTTTGAAAGTTCTAATTGTGGTAACTTTGAAAAGAAAGTTAAAGTCAATATGGAAAGTACTACTTGAGATCATACATCACACAAGAAAGAATGAAAATTTTAGGTGATTTAAAGTATTAATTCCATTACCATATTTTTCATTCTGAACAAAAATCTATGTCCCCAGATATAACAGGGTTCTATTGTAGTGTTAACTAGTAATCGCTTACAACCTAGTTCGTAGAAGTGCAGAAAGTTTGTTCAGAGTAGAAAATGACGTATCACGTATGAATTGTTTCTTTTTCACATCTCAAGTAATCGCACTTTACTTAGTATACTTACACTCATCCATTCAAAACAATTTAAATTTTTACAAGTTCTTGCTCCATTCAGTTTTTTCACAACTATTTGAAAGGAGCTATTGAACAATTATTTCTCAGTTTCTAAAGAATGATTACCATGATGATGATTCACTTCTTGGATACATCGATTTTACGTCTCTTACGAAAGACACAAGACAAAGAAACTTCATCTCTCGAAATCTCTTTCTTGTCTCGGTGGATATCGAACTTTGACACAATTTACTGATTCAATACCATTTAACTGAAGTTTTTGTTTACTTGTCCTTTTCAAGTTAGATTGCTGGCGCTTTAGACTTTTTCCGTTATCTCAATTCTCTCACAAATAACTAATGTGTAAAAAAAGTAATCAATGTTATGCCAGAACGCATATATCGCAATATCGCAATATCGGTTTCGATCACTGTAAAATGAATGTATGCTGTCCACCACAAAGTACGTAGAGCTCCTAAACTTGAACTCTACTTCACTTCCCTTTTCTTTCACATCTGTAGAATATTGCTTTCCGACAGTGTCTCTTACTTAGCTAAAAGGCATAATTTTATAAAAAAAGCTATAAGAACAAAGAGTTCTCAATGATCTGTAGCATTTTTTAATAGCAGTTTGAGTAACAAAAAGTGCACAAATTAAATTTTCCATTTTTTCTTCTGAGTTAAAATTCTTTAGGTAATTTACGCAACTTTTTGATTATTTTCAGCAGAAGATATTTTTAGCATTTAGTTGTTGCGGTAATTCAGAAGGGATATGCCAGAAGTCTTTGCCTCCTCTAATATGACTGATTAACCAACCCATCAAAAAACCCGTTTTCTGGTTTAACGCTGATACTACCATCGCTTACGCAAATGCAAGGAGATCCCGTGCAGAGGATAAAGCCCGTTGACAATGACCTAACTCATCACTCAACGTCCCTTTTCAATCTTCCCGAGCTCTAATTGGGTCACCGCCATTGAATCATCTCCTTGTCCTGCCAAATCCAGGACCATGGGCTGTTCGACCAGCCCAGAGCGGCGCGACGTGATCTCAAGAGCTCAATAAAAAAACACCCACACAGAGCGCGTGTGATAACAGGCGACGTCATCGTTTGCGTCCGTTGTGCGATGAAACGAGGGTCCTATTAGCACCGTTTATCTGGTCCGAAACTGAATCTGTGCAAATGGAATCGGATTTTCAGGGGGCGACCCCCCGACAGGCAGACGGGAGGGTGTGTGGACGGGCAGGAGAGAGGGAAGAGGGCCGGCAGGCAGGTTGACGGTCAGGGAGGTAGGTAGGCGGTCATTTAGTAGGTGAGTGAAAGGGTCTGAATGTTCGGGAAGCGGTGAGGGTGCCATGTAGGCGGTGAGATTGGTGGGTTGGTGAACAGTGAGGCTGATGGGTGGGTGACTGGCGGACGGATGAGTCTGATGGCTGGGGGATTCTAGTATGTAGGTGAGCGGTGAAGCTGATGGGTGGGTGAGTGAGTCTGTTGGGTGGGTGAGTGTGGTGGGTGGGTGAGTCTGTTGGGTGGGTGAGTGTGGTGGGTGGGTGAGTGTGGTGGGTGGGTGAGTGTGGTGGGTGGGTGAGTGTGGTGGGTGGGTGAGTGTGGTGGGTGGGTGAGTGTGGTGGGTGGGTCAGTGTGGTGGGTGGGTCAGTGTGGTGGGTGGGTCAGTGTGGTGGGTGGGTGAGTCTGATGGATAGGTGGGTATCGTGGGTAGGTGATTATGGTGGGTGGACGAATCTGATGGGTGAGTCGGGTGGGCGGGTGAGTGAGTGTGATGGGCGGGTGAGGGTGATGGGCGAGTGTGTGTGATGGGCGGGTGAGTGTGATGGGCGGGTGAGTCTAGTGAGTAGGTGAACGGTGAGACTGGTTAGTGGGTGAGAGGGGAGACTGGGGGAATACATATCTGGCGAGCATTGAGACTAGTGGGTGTCTGAATGGTGAGGCTGGTGTGAAGGTGAAGGGTGAAGCTGGGCTGTTGGGTAAGTAAACAGTGAGGTTGGTTGGTTGGTGGAAGAAGGGCGAGGCTACTAGATGAGTGAGCGGTGAGGCTGGTGGGTTTACATATCTGGTGAATGGTGAGGCTAATGGAAGGGTGAGCGATGAGACTGATAGGTGAGTGAACGATGACGTTGATGGGTGAGAGAACGGCGAGGCTGATGGGTGAGTAAAAGGTGATGGTGGTGGGCGGGTGAGCGGGTGAATGAGTGGTCGCATGGCGCAGGCGGGTGAGCGAGTGAGCTCGGGCGTTCGATGCCTATTGTGGCCAAACAATGTGGGTGCCTGGACGCGGGACGGAGTGTGCGTGCGTCGTTGCGTTGCTGTCGGATTTGGCTTCGTCACGCGACGGAACCGGTGTACTCGGTGTTTTCGCCTGGCTGGCGGACGCGATACAAGCACATGCAGTCAACTTTCTTTTACATAGCGTTTCCTTCAACTTAGCTTCCGGTTTTGTAACAACTAGTTATTCTTAACTCTTGTTAACTTCTCGTCCGAGTGTAGGATGACTTCAAACATTTCATGACTGTTTCTTGCTAGATTTGCGTTAATTCTAATAATCCTTTGTATTATTTGGAATTGTAAATAATATTATTTTAAATCATCTAAAAGCGTGTACGTCTACAGCATTACAGATTCTCTTAGTTTCTCAAAAGAAATGTTACAAACATCTAGGACATATGGAATTCTTGGATGATTACTTTTTTCAATGTTCGTTTGGTGAAAATTTGATGTATAAACTAGACTTTTGCACCTGATTGATAGGTAACTTATCGGGCATTGATGTTTGGCAAGAACATGTTCTGATGCAGACAAAAAGTCGTGTGGTTTTCTCTTACATGCCCTGGTCGTGTGTAGTATTTAGTGTCATCTTGTACACACCTTACACGTGATATGCTTAAAAAATAATTATACTGATCTTAATCTGCAATTCTATTTTTAAATTTTAGCATCAACAGTTTTCTTTGATATTTGCCTTCATTTTTTTCAGTAAACCCGTTTCATTGATCCACTAGAGTGAAATCATCTCTCTCTCTCTCTCTCTCTGCGTGGTGTGTCTGCCGCTCTCTGTGTCTGTGTGTGTGTTTATCTTTCTCTGTCTCTCTCTGTCGCTGTCTCTCTCTCTCTCTCTCTCTCTCTCTGTGTCTCTGTCTGTGCCTCTGTGTGTGTGTCTCTCTCTTTCTGCGTCTCTCTCTCTCTCTCTCTGTGTCTGAGAGTGTGTGTGTGTCTTCCTCTGTACGTCTCTCTCTGAGTGTCTCTCTCTCTCTCTGTGTCTCTCTCTATACCTCTCACTGTCTCTCTCTCTTTCTGTCTCCCTCTCTCTCTCTCGATCTCGCACATACGCACAGACTGAACTCGCACACTTGAACACACATACATTGAACACACAACAAATGGCGACGTCTTAACCCTCGACGGCTGTTCGGAACTAAAAAAACAAAACTTGCCCCCTGTAATAATCTTGTATTACTTTAGCATGCGATTAGACATTTTCTCTCCCAGGAACCAGTGATCACCGTTGAAGACCGTTTGTTCCCAATGACATTTGAACTCTTCGTTTTAAAATAGATCTGATAATTCGGTGTTTTTTCCTGGTTTGCTCTGAATCAGGTTACGCGAACGATAGCAATATTCTCGGCCGACGGCCCCGTCAAACTCCCACAATGGATGCCCTTCATTGTAGGTGCTATTCTCTCGGGGACGAGTTTTATCTGCGTGCGCCACAGGAGACGATGCGGTCATTGCGGGTAATTGGAAGCGGTAATTGCGGTGGAAACAATTGAAGCCCGCGGCCGCGGTCGAAGCGTCCTCCGCACTCACCGCCGCCCGCGGGATTTTCTAAAGGAAGCGCGCGCTTTCCATGACAGATGATTTCGAACCTTCTTTTTTATTTTAGAGCCGTATTTCTAACGGGACGTTGGGGGATCAAGTTCAGAGAAATGTCATTCGCTTTACTGGCCAGTAATCGAGTGATGAAATATAATTTATAGTACGTGTTCTTAGAGTTTCTGAGATCTGATTTTTACACTTAAGGTTAATGTATTTCCACGATGAAAAAAAATTAAATAACGGGTTTAAAATGAGTTATCTGTCTTAAATTTAAATAACTCCAATATTTATCGCATTACTAAAAAATGGTATATTTTAATTAATCGAGAAAATTATTATGAATTTCCGAAGTAAATGATTACAAAATGGGACAATGAAACCTTTATACCCCAAAAAGCAATATAAAAATGGCCTCGTGTTTGAGGTTTGCTAATACAGCAGGTATACAAACTGTCCTGATTGTATGACACAACCACACATGTAGGTCAGCCACGAACTTTGAGTTTGTTCCAGTTGGCACAGTGGGGGAGATAATGTGAGGGAGAAATCCCCCGCAGGGCGATGTGTAGGTCTGCTTCGGTTCTTACCCTCCAGAATCGAGGAACATCCCCACATCCCGTGATAATGACACTCACTACACTAACGTAACTAACGACCATAGCAGTTGGTGTGCCAGAAACCTTAACAAACTAATCAATCAATTCTTTTTGTAATAAATGTTTACTTAACAGGATGTTTTGGGCTAATTTTGAATAACAAAGTGAATATATTTTGACTTGTAAAATTATTTTATGGCCGACCTGGATGGCCGAGGTGGCTAAGAGCGAGTACCGACTCAGCGCTTCGGTCCGAAGGGTCGCGGGTTCGAGTCCCGCCTTGGGCATGGCTGTTTGTCCCTTGACTTTGTATGTATGTGTTGTCGCGGAGGGCCTCGCGTTCTGCTGACCCCAGATCGGAGAAGCCCGCAAGTGTGTTGGTGTCTAGTGTGTGGTCGAATATACGTCCCATCGGGGCGTAAAGGGTAACCGGCAATCGGCTGGATAAAAGCCCTAGATTAAAAAAAAATATATTTTATCACAATTTCTTACAAAATTGAAACAACTGAGTTCACAAGTCTACAATGTCACCACATACCCCTGGATGTACACTCGTAATACAGTTTGAGAATCTGATTTAAATGATATGTTGAGAGTGGTTTGCATTTGCTTATCCCATCACAACCGTCATGTGAAAACAATAATAAACTGGAACAGAACCATTGCCAAAAGAGTTCGCTAACTGAACTAAATAGGTCCGCAATTTGGAAACATGTTGGTAGTGATGAGGAGAGACGAATGCTGTGCCGAACATGTATTTAGGAGCAACACCGACAAAATATCTCGAGAGAAAATTTTCGTATAACGCGGTCTCAGTCTAACGTATAAAATAGTTATCACCAGTGAAAGCTTTCCATATATGGATGGTGAGCTTCAACACGTGGCCATCTCTTGTTAAGCACCGTAGACAAATCGGGTGAGAGGAAGGACTTCTCGGAATTCTCCCGATTCTCCTGTCTCTAATTCACCATTCAACCCATTTTTATCAGTCGTTCTTCACCAATCCGAATAAATGCTTCTGGAACAGTGAATCTAAAATTACCGTAAATAACGTCTTGTATACAATGCCGAAAGGTTTCTTTTCTTTCTGTGTCCTGAGTAACTTACGTTCAACTCTGGGAACGATGGCAGACCAAGAATAGAACGCGCATAGATTAAGCTGAGCAAACATGCATGTATAAGCGTATTTTAGTTTATAGTTTCTTGCTGACCTTTTAAAATAAAACTAAAAAAAAAATAATTGTGAATTCATTTAGAAACATGTGCTAGGATTGCCGTATTACGACCCTAAACATTCTACTGAAAGTACCGGTACCACTGAGCGGTTGCTCAGTGCATCAACTGATGTCACTGCAGTGCCCCTGACCGGGAGGGTTTGAGTCCTAATGGTGGCACAATTTTCGACACTAGCTTTTCAGCTAGGTCGAATTCAGTCGCTGTCAGGAGGAGAATTCTAGCGGCCGGCTGCTCTGATCGGTAGTTTTCTGTGGTTTCTCCGATCAACACCAGCCGAATGCCGGAGCAGTATCCTATCAAACGGGCCACGGACTGCGCACGTTCTTTCCTTCCTCTTCTTTGTCCTATCCTCTCCCCTTACAGACACACTTACACTAACATGCACTACCCTACCACATATTCCGGGAGACCGGTCGGGAGCTTAGAGCTTGTCCCGGCTGGGGCGGTGCCCCGCTAGTGGGAAAGTCCTGGTTAGGGGGAAACCCCACTAGCCGATGGTAGGCCGGCGCCGGATCTCTCCATCCAGTGGGGGAAGATCCCCTCTCCCGAGAAAAACATGCACTACACTTACAGGACTAATAACCGTAGCAGTTGACGCGCCCGGAAACTCGAGAAAATCAATCAATCCACTGAAAGTAAATGCGTAATGGCAGCTTGACCTTTCCCAAATCGGTCATTATTAGGAAACAATGTCGAGTGTTTATGTGATAAACCAGAAACCCTTGGTTGTATTGGAACATAAAAACGGCATTAAAACAGTGTAAATAGCTGGTAAGTTAATACATTTAGAATAAGGATAGTCAAAGAATTCACGTTGTCAGGGTGACCGGTAAACAAGACAAGATGCTCTAAAGTCGCAAATATGAAGCATTCATTTGTGAAGACCTTATCTATCTATATCTATATCTATACTAATATATAAAGACAGAAGTGCGTTGTCTTCCAGCGCGGTAATCTCTGAATCTACTGAACCAATGCTGATGAAACTTTTGTGCTAGCATCCTTTAAAGGCCTGGAGTACTATAGGCTATGATTTACAAACATAAACGGTAATATATTTTCAAAATAATTACTTTTCTGGACATTTTTCGCCTAGCCTTACATCACAGATTCAAGAGTGTATCAATGTCAATAGTTAAGCTGCGCGCTACCAGAGGATGACGTCTGAGATCTACTACTGATTTCATCAATGTCCTTCTACATGCGAAATTCATTAGAGTTTGAATAAGGTTATGTAATGTCCCTGTGTGAATATTTGAAAGAAAGCCGTAACTGAAGTGGTAAATAATGTCAATGTTCATGTATTGCTCTTTGTCCGTGTTATATACTAAGTGACAAGAAATCATTGTGAGTTTGAAAGTGTTTAATAATTGAGGTAGATTGAGAGAATAAAAAGTACAATAATATACAGTACAGAATATACAGTAATGTACCATGTACAATATACACATATCGTATACAATCTAAACGTCTTCTTTTACAGAAATTTGTGACAACTGAATTGTTTGACGAAATGAGTGTCACAATTGTCAAAACATATTACAAATGCCAAGAGATGGGCAGTCTACTAAAATTTTGAATCGGTTACTCAGAGGGAAGATCGACTTGCTGAAGTACTTACTCTCCCCATTGAAAACAATACTGCAAGAAGGGGAAAAATGTGAATAATTCTTTAAGTAGTAGGGCAACTGTTCATTAGGACCCTCAGTTTGACAGTTCTTAGGTTCAAAATGGTAAAATGGAAAATGTGTATATGTTTTCAGTCCATTCAGTAATTTTTTTCTTCAATATGCGAAGGCAGTTTGAACAGTGGTGTGTAATTTAGGAATGATCATTTACATATTAAGACTAATCTGTACAGTTGTTTGTCATATTAATTGCAGCTGTACTTTTTTCTTCTACATGCGAAGATATTTAGTGCAGTGGTTGGTAATTAAGTAATGGCAATTACAATATTAAAACTAATATGTGCAGTTGTTTTGCATGTCACTGGCTCCTAAGGAAGGAATGAATGAATGAATGAATGAATGAATTCATACATATTTTTCAATAAATAATTGGAAAAATTAATTTATCTAAAAATATTTTGTCTAAGCAAATCTGGGAGTCCTTTGTTTCTATTTTTCAGTATTCATGTTCATATTGGTAAAATGGAAAATGTATGTTTTCAGCCCACCCAGTAAACGTTTTTCTTCAATAATTTCATTTAAATATTAAGACTAATCTGCGCCATTGTTTTGCATATCAATGGCTGCCAATGAATGATTTCATCCATATTGTTCCATAAAATATTTTAAAAAACTTAATTTATCTAAAAAAGTTTGTCTGAGCAAATATATAAATCTGGAAGCTCTTGGTTTCTATTATTCAGCTCTCACGTTAAAAGTGGTACAATGGAAAATGTTTTTTTGTCTTCAGTCCACCCAGTAAAAGTTTTTCTTCAACATTTGAAGGAGTTTTGTGCAGTGGTATGTATTTTAGGAATTACCATTTACATATTAGGACTAATCTGTAGAGTTGTTTGCATATCAATTGCTGTTGATCAATCTTCTATATGTGAAGAAGTTTAGTGCAGTGAATAATAATTATAGAATGATCATTTATTTATTAAGACTAATACGTGCTTTAGTTTTGCATATCAATTGCTCCCAATAATTGAATCCATCCAAACTTTTCTATAAAAAATAGGCAGAAATTAATTTATCTAACATAAAGTTTGTATGAGCAAATAAATAAATCTGGGAGTTCTTGGTTTCTATTATTCAGCTTTCCTGCAAAAATG
The DNA here is from genome assembly GCA_011170035.1 of Teleogryllus occipitalis. Taxonomy (NCBI): domain Eukaryota; kingdom Metazoa; phylum Arthropoda; class Insecta; order Orthoptera; family Gryllidae; genus Teleogryllus; species Teleogryllus occipitalis. Next base: position 214,260 of record BLKR01001040.1, read on the forward strand.
GGAAAAATGGAAAGTAATTTATGATTTTGTAAACCCAGTAAAATTTTTTCTTCAATATGGGATGAATTTCTGTGCAGTGGTATGTCATTTAGGAATGATCATTTACATATTAAGTCTAATCGGTAAAGTTGTTTTGCATATCAATTGCTCCCAATTAATGAGTTCATTCATATATTTGTAAAAAATAAGCAAAAATTAATTGGCCTAAAAATATTTTTGTCTAAGCAAATAATATCTGGGAGTCTTTGGTTTCTATTATTCATATTTCAGGATCCATAATCTCGATCACTTGAGATAAAATAACGATGCTAATATTGTTTTGTTATGTGACTCAGTGCATAGTCAATTTATTATTTACACATAATGTAATGTTGGTGGATCATTAGTTTTCTGTTGTATCAGTCGTATGATGAATTGATTTACCTGAACAAATAAGTTTTATACTGAGTGTTACTATCACACAGGACATTAAACATATATACTTGTGTCATCTTTAGAATTATAAAATCTATTTATGTTTCAGAATAGATACAAGTATTTTCATTTATTTTTATGATTATGAATCATCAATTACGTTATGACATCTATAACTATTACTCCGGATCTACCTACTACCGTACCCGTGCATGAACTTGCGCATGTTATACTCAGCTTAAAACAGTAAGTGCCTTCAAGGTCACGAGTTGACAGATCAATTTCAAAACTTTTTTATGAATACAATAGAAGAAAATATATAAAAATAGTTACAACGTTTTACAACGTGACAGTTTTGATAGTGTTGGAATATATATAATATATAACTCCACAAAAATGTTATATGTGAGTACAAGTATTTTATTTTGTAGTTTAGATTTGTTTATTGCTTTTAGTAATAAAGCGAATGTTTAAAAGCTGGAACTTCAAATAAGAAAAATGTCATTATTTGTGGAAAAGTGAGCGAGTTAATCTGGAAATTTCCAAATGGGGGTCAAGAGAAGACAGCTATCCGTGGCCGGGCAGTGCATGGCAGGGAGTAGGGCGGAGATGGTATACAATGGAAGATAGAGAGATAGATCCCGCCGCAGGGCATGAAAATATTGAATTCCTCTTCCTGTATAATAATTTACTTTAATAAATGCCCGAGCAACGCCGGGTACTTCAGCTAGTATAGTGTATATAAAGAATGTATAGAGGAGGCGGTGCAAGCCGCAGTTATGTAAATAACTAGTAATATTCATGCTATCCTATGATACCAGCCAGAGCGGACGCATTCACGGCGACTGACAGTTTTGGAAATGTTAAATGAATTTATTTTATACTCGTTGGATGTGTTTTATTCTGTCCTTCATCGTCGCAGTCAAGAGAAATGTATATTTTATGATCTAAAATGTTCTGTACTTTAAATGTCCGATATTTTGTACGTTAGTACAATATTGTATGCCTAGTTTATCGCGGCAATAAAATACAAAAGGTTATATTGTATATATCTGAATGTTTTGTTAAAATGGAAAAAGATAAACAATCTGCTTTAATTTTCTAATGTTTTGTTAGAATCGGTGTTTCCTATGAAACTGTGCTAAGATGATTACTTAATGAATACCTACGATGTGATATTTTAATTACGTATTCCTTAATATTTTAAGATTTGTGTTGTTATTTTCAATCTATTACGTTTTCGTTTCCTTTCATTTTGTTGGAACCAGTAAATGCCTATCAATCTGTACTCTTAAGTAAATCCGACATTTTTGCATGCAATTTTTGCACTGAAAATATTTGAGGAATTAATGCGACGAACTCATCACCCGATACACGAAATATATTTATTGAAGAACCTGAGCGAATGCCTGTCTGGTCTGTTTAATGACTCAAAGATAAAAAGAAAATGACGTCTCTTGACAGTTTCAATTAAAAGACTTCTCGAACAAGCTTTTATTCGCCATAAAAAGGACAGGTTATATCTGGGACAAGCAATAATGCAAACCGTTAAAGATAATAAAAATGTCCCTAAAGCAAAACATTAAGCTGGTTAATTTTCGAGTTATCTAAATCATTACAGTGAGTAGACAGAATGCAACCTCATGATTTGTGTTTGAAATATTTTATTTGTAATTAGTGCTTTTAGTAATCTTGGAAGGAACTTGAAGCAAACATTTCAGTATAAGTATTTTGTGAACCCCCATGTATTGCACCCGTCTGATGATTCAATGCTACTTAGCGGGTTTCCTGGCAACTGGTAAGGCAACCTTGAGTTGAAATAGCAATAATATTGCCTACGAGGTCGCGACGATAGAACATTTATCTACAGAATTCAGTCAGTTTGGGAATATAAATCTGTTTTCTGGATACCCGGCTTCCTGCCGTTTTAACCACATTGATGATGTAAGAGTTTCAATGATGCAATTGTTGAATACACATAATGCTATCGTGGTAGTTTCATATATACTCGAGGGTATTGTAACGCTTTCTAGGAAAGCGAAAAATAATTAGCATTAAACTTCCTCTTTGACAAGGGAAATATTAGTTAATACTTGCGTAATTAAGAGAGAAATTAATGAGTGTAAATGAATGGAAAATATAAGCCATACATTTGTGTAGTAAAATCATACATTCCTGATTCACACCCCTTTTTTACACCCTATATAACTTTTTCTGTTAAGCATATCCAATATGTTTGATATGCTGGGAGAAACCATCAAGCGAAGCGAAATGTATAAGAAGTTGAGTGAGTAACAAATGACCTGTCGTGCAAAGAGAGCGGTTATAGCAACTTCTTTTATGATTTTCCTAATGATTTCCGAGATATTGTAACTGTACAGTTTGAAAAGAATTTACTATGCAAAAACATTAGGAAGTTAATATGTAACAATATATGAGCACGGTAGCATGCAATACCATCGCTCTCATACTCGCATCGCATTCATACCATTGCACATGCAACTGCACCACTGAACACATCCAAAATGACACGAAACAATTTTATACCATCCTTGCATCCAACGAGAGTGAGACAATATTGAATTGTTTTATAGTTTTCAGGATTTTTTAAAATTAATTACTTAAATGTTCATAGAATAATGTAAGTGCTATATTAATTTGAGAGAGTATAATTACAAAAGAAATACAATTGAATAATTTAAAATTATTCAATTAACGATGGAACATCCACAGATTAAACAAAATACCGTATTTATGAATCTAGGAGCGAAACAAAGAATTCGGCATTTCAAAATCGCCTACGGGACACTTCCGAAGAACCCAGAAACAAAATGAACGAAAATCAACAGGAAATTCTAGAGAAAGGAGGTCGTCGGCGAGTTCCCGGAGTTCCGAGGCCGTCGGAGGTCTGTGGCCACGCCCACCCCTCTTCCTTCCCTTCCCTTCCCCACCCCTTCCTTTCCCCCTCCCGCGTCTTCTGGTTCATCTGTCGCCAAACGCTCCGTTCAGCAGCTGAATGGAGGACTAGTCGCCGCGGGAGGGCCGGAACAAGAAGTGCCTTGAGTGAGCGCCGCGCGCGCCTCTTCTTTCGGTCCTCCTCCCGGAAACTCCCTTGATTCGCGCCCGAAAGAGATTGTAACGAAGCTGCAGGACGTGAAACGAGCGTTTCGTGCCGCACCTTCGAAAGAAGAGTTTGGCCCCGCTAAATATTTCAGAGAAAGGGAACGAGAAGTTTGGCACGCCCTTGCTAGTGGGTGAATCTAGAAGAAGAGGCAGCATTGAACGATCTTGTTTAGAGGGTTCTCTAGAAATGGAAGTCAGGTGTGTGAGACGGTAAATTTCGCATTAAAATGAAAAATGGGAATTTGAAAAAATTCGCTAAGTAATGCGAGAAGTGAATTGCTTTAATCCATTTTAATTGTGTCAACGGATAACGGTTATATTTTGGGTGTCGTATTTGCATTTAGAATTACAGTGAACTTGTCTACATGCCAACATTTTCATTTTGGAGTTCTCGACGGGAAAACAATAATCATGAAAGCTTTTTGAATATATCTGGAGACTTTTTGAATGATATCTGGCCGTTAGCATTTCATATGCCAAAGTTATAAGGTAGGAAACATGGGCGAAAGTGTAATAAAACCTGACATGAAGCGTAAGAGTATAGTATAGTAGTAAGCGTAAGAGTATAGTATAATATAGTATAGTAGTGATATCTGAGGCATAATTTTTCGTATTGTAGATTATTGGGATATAATAATCAATAGAATAAGATTTTATTGTATACTCGACTTTCAAACGATAGTATTCCTTCGTGTGAACGAATAGACAAGGTAACAATGAGGAAAATGAGGAAATGTAGAGGTTTATTAGGTTTATTAGTAATTGATTGAACGATATGACCTTTTTTTAAACTTTGAATTTTCTAGAAAAGGACGACGCTTTTAAACTTATTTTTTCAGCATTCAAATGAAAAGAGTGCATAATTAATAGAATTCACTTTGCCACAATGTTCCCCACAAATGCAATTTTTCTATCGGTAAATGAATCCTCTGTTATTGTATTATCGTCTATTTTTACTACCTACCGTCTAAAACGTTTTCCCTGCAGCTGTCAAAACACAGTCTATTCTCTCTGGCGCTTGTAAAAGGTTTTGATTCATCCGCAGCTCCGGTGGTTCCCACAGGCGGCGCAAGGGAGCCTAAGAGCCTTACAAAGCAGCTCCGGAGCGAGATACCCGGTGCTTGCTTCCGTCCCCGACCGCCTGGCTCGTTGGGATCGAGCGCGAAACGAGCGTCGTTTGTTCCAGCTCCCGAGAAATATGTCGACCTTTCGCGCCCTCCCTCGCCTCCCCCCACCTTTTCCCCGTGCTCCCGCGGGTGGTCGCCTGCAGAGGCGAAGCATTAGCGGAATGAACGAGTGTGCGAACAAATCGCCGGATCGCATGCGTTGAAGGGGGAAGTCTTCGTGTAAACGTCGCGGGGCTCCGCCTTTTCTTTGTGCGATATCGTAACAGGCGTCTACTGTAGCTGAACGGCGTGGAAATAAAAGAAACTTGCCACTGCTCAAAAATTATCAATGGCAGCTGAACTAGCATGTCTACCAGCTGTTTTCTCCTTTGTTGTTGAACATGATGTCGCCTCTCCGAGTTCGGTGTCAAGGATAGTTGATGGTTTTATTATTTATTTATTTTTGTTATATTTATTGTATATGCATATTTATTAAATCACTGATGTCGCGCAGAGAGGCCAATAGAAAGGGGAACTTCGTGTGCGACTTGTGATAAAAAATTGATTCTTATAGTTTTATTGACATTTTTCCAGTAAAAATGCTTGAAAAGATCCAAACTTTCACTAACACTAAGCGATTTTCCCCAAGCGTCCACGAGTCTCTTCCGATGCGCGGCTGGCTTGGACTGCTTAATGAGAATTTCAGTCGTTCGAAAGGAGGTCTCGGAAACATTATGCTGTGATAAAATTATGTATTGTCGATTAGAAGAACTTACTTCTGCACCTAGGTAATAGCACAAACCAAATCGATAGAAATATACTTGTACAACGTACAGAACATAAAATCAGTAAACTAGTTTATATTTAAATAGACGAGTTGATATTACTCTGTCCATAAAGTTATTTTCAGAAATATTTCCAATAATTATATTTTCATGACATTTCCCTACCATGCATTATCATTTCATTGGTTTTTAATTTAAAAAATATTATCAAACATCTATAATTTGAATGTTTTAATAAATGCAACGAAACTGTCATTAATTGAAGCGTTGACTGAATTTATTCGTTGGTGTAAGTATGGACATCATCCATTTATTACATTCGTTAGACAAAGTATTTCTGCTTCTTCTTTATGTAACTTATTAAAAAACAGAAATTTGTCCTGTCACTTTTTAATGATGGTTAACTGCACATGACATTGGCAAACAAGTTTCTGCATAATAGATTTGAAATAACGCTTATAAAACAAATTTTTTTCATTTTCTTGTTATTCACTACATTGAATTCATTGCATTCCTTTGTTGTTCCTGAAACAAAAACAGTAAAGAAAACTGAATACTTGTTTCCCAAATGAAACCCGACAGCATAATGCTTTCCGCATGATAGACTAAAATTAATTTTTCAGCTTAAGATTCGAAACGCTTCTTTCACTGAATCCGCAATTACAGAAGTACTCGTTTGGTAGTAGGCTGCAATAACAATAATAATAAGATTTTTCTAATATATATGAACTAATTCATTCCAAACTGCTGAGAGGTATTTTTGTCTCTTAGATCCCTCAATTAATCAAACAAACATGCTAAAAAGGAAGTTATAGTTATAGATCAATATATGACGAATCAGCTATCAGTGGAAACGAACATTTTCTCTCACGACAAATTTTAACAAACAGAAAATTCCGTATTTGTACTCTGGGGGCGTCCGGTAAAAGATTCTAGAGCCCCGACAAAATCCACACGAAGCCCCGCGTGTGGTTGGATCACTCCCTCCCCTTTCTTCCTCTTCCTATTTATCTTTCCTTTTCACTCCTCTCGTTCCCCCTCGCTCTCCCGTGCGATCGCTGCTTCGTCGCCTGCTCATCATGCGTGCGTTCGCCCCCGAGTGATGTGGCCACCGAAAGCTCTTGGGGGACGCAATAGCCGCGTCTCATCGCCACTCCCCTCTTCACTTCTTCGATCGTCACCGCTACTCGCCCACGCCATCCCGTCGCTCTGCGCTGCCACCCCTGCCGTTTCCAACGTCCACCCTGACCCCTGTCACCTCAACCATCTCCGTCTCCTCAACCGCCCTTGCCTCCTCAACTGCCCCGTCTCAACTTGCATCTTCGCCTGAACAGCCCATGTCTCCTCAGCCGCACATGATCCCTCAACCACCCTGCCGCCTCAACCGCCCCCGCTGCTTTAACCGCCCCGCCGCCTCAATCCTCCCCACCACCTCAACCGATTCCGCCGCCTCAACCTCCCCGCCGCCTCAACCTCCCCGCCGCCTCAACCGCCCCCCCGCCTCAACCGCCCCCCCCGCCTCAACCACCCCCGCCACCTCAACCGCCCCCACCGCCTCAACCGCCCCCGCCGCCTCAACCGCCCCGCCGCCTCAACCTCCCCCGCCGCCTCAACCGCCTCCGCTGCCTTAACCGCCCTCACCGCCTCAACCGCCCTTGCAGCCTCAACCGCCCCCGCCGTCTCAACCGCCCCCACCGCCTCAACTGTCCCCGCCACCTCAACCGCCCCCGCCACCTCAACCGCCCTCGCCACCTCAACCGCCCCCGCCATCTCAACCGCCCCCCTCACTGCCGCCCACTTCCCGGCCTCTACTCCGACCCTACAACACCTCCCACCGTGCTGGTGTCGGACGCGCCGTCGCTCATCCACTCCCCCCCCCCCCCGCGCAAACGTCAGCGCTCTACAGAGCCCGCCCGGCGCCCGGCGCCCGCGGAAACCGCCAACGGCCGGCGGAAACGAAGCTCACGACGCCAGGAAGGGAACCCATGGCGCCGAAGCGATACCGGAAACCGCGCGGAGGGTCGGAACCCAAGGCAGTCATTCAATTCACTCGCGGCAAATATTTTGTATCTGTTGTGACACGATATGCGCGGTTTTCACGTTTGCATCGCATGTAGTTTACTCCAATGATCGTAGTAGTAGTAGCAGCAGACGTTCGATTACTTCATTGTGGGGAGAAACTTAAACTTCGACAAGTAAATATAAATAAATATGTAGATAAAAATAATGAAATAAAATTGTATTTATATCCTTAATCGTGGAAAACTAGTGTTGAAATGTTGCTTGTTTCTAGTGATGAGAATACTTTACTCACTTTGTAAGTTACAATTTGAACAAGGAAAAAGTTGGAAATTGGACAATTGGTAATTACAATATCGCTAAACAATTTGATTAAATGACTCAGAAATTAAGCGTTGAAACAAAGTTTACATCGCTTAACAACTTTATTAAGGGCAAGCGTTGGTGTATCGCTAGACCGTGGCTCCTTAATATAATAGAAGGATGTAAACTTTACTCACTAACCTCAATACATTTATTTCGCTGCTTCGTCAACTGCTCACCCAACAAAGGCGGAGATAACGAGCGTATTTACGTCCAAAGAGTATCACATTTCACTAAGAGCAGGTGGTATATTGGCACACCACGACAATAATGTAGACTGTAAACTAGATATCAGTGAATTCATCGCTAGTATTCTAGGGTTAAATTTGAGGTCGCAAGGTTACTCGTCAGAGCTGATTTAATGGTCTTCCTTCCCCTTGAGAACAAGAAAATGATTGGGAAGTATATCTTTTCATTAGTGAGCCCCAAAGTTTCACTTGCTTCATTTTTTCTTTCCTTACGATATTATGGTCAACGTCCGTGGCATAAACATTCCAAACGACGAACAAATCTAGTGTTCGAAATTAGAATTAGAACATTTTTCTCGTCAGGAATAAATTTACAAAAAGACAATTTGTAAACCAAATAACCGAAACCAAATAACAATATTAGGCACGAAGTAGAATTCGTAAATACTTGCTTTTGTAAGGCAATGATTTTAGAGTAAAAGAAAATGCAGATTACGTCCTACATTAATTTTTCTAGAAGGTGTATTTTAATTCAAGGAGGAAGGAATCATTAATTAGTTTCTTTGTTGAATTTACATACGCAGGGAAGATTCACAAACTTTTAAACTAATGTTCATCAGAATTTTAAAACGTCTTAGTTTAACGAAACTTTTTATCGGTACTTACTCCTACTTAAAAAATTCTTGAAAAGTAATGATGACAAAACATGAATCTTCACGGAGAATTCGCGTGGTAATACACCGCAAATAAAAATGTGTCGAAAATTTTACAAATCTTGACATAAGGCATAATTCCAGAATTTATTTTATCCATTTATTATAATTATTTCTTAGTATTATTTTAATTTACCCGCAAAAATGTGTTCTCATTACATTATCGCTTGTAATGTGTGGCGTGCCCTTCTGAAATTTCCGGTTAAGCACTTTCGACTCCAGTCGCTGGTATGACAGTTCTATCGGCCACGCATCCGTAACCTCCATTTACTACATTACATCCTATGATCACTATGGATATTTTCTCCTGAATGTTCCTATTCCCATTTCTCTCTCTGCACGTGACCCTGCCAACCCTCGCCCTACCCCCACCCCATATGATACATTACGCGCCCGCTGCGAACGCACTTAATCTACATCGCTTAAAGCGAAGTCCACCCATCAGCCTGCCCGTCGTCTACCCGACTCTACACCGGCGCCCGATGAAATTTCCTGCGGGGCAAGGGGCGGATCTGGGGATGGATGCGGGGGAACCGCGGCGTGGCCTGGAGACGAGGTGGGAAAGCATGGCTGGGAAACTATTGATTGATTGATTGATTGAGTGTTAATTATTTCGGGCGCGTCAACTACCGAGGTCATTAGGCCTGTATATGTAGTGCATGTTTTTCACTGGGAGGTTACTGTGATTTTCCCCCACTGGAAGGCGAGATCCGGCGCCGACCTACTGTCGATTGGGGTGGGGTTTTCCCTAACCAGGTATCTACCATCAGCGGGGCACTGCCCCAGCCGGGGCAAGTTCTAAGTGCCCGACCGCTCTTCCGGGATGTGTGGGATAGGACAAGGGAGAGGAAGGAAAGATCGCGCGCAGTCCGCGGCCCGTTTGTTAGGGTACTGCTCGAGCATTTGCCTAGTGCTGATGGGAGAAACCACGGAAAATTACCGATCAGAGCAGTCTACCGGTAGAATTCTTCTCCAGACAGCGACTGAATTTGACCTAGCTCAAAAGCTAGCGTCGAAAATCCTGTCGCCGTCGGGACTTGAACCTAGGACCTCCCTGTCAGAGGTACTGCTGTGACATCAGTCGCACTGTGCCACCGATCCCGGTCAGGGAAACGAAATATGTCGTGACGTGGCGTGGAGTTGCAAGAAGAGCAAGGAGAGGTTGCATAGAGTTGCATAGAGTTGCGTCTAGTTGCATAGAGTTGCGTCTAGTTGCATAGAGTTGCGTCTAGTTGCATAGAGTTGCGTCTAGTTGCATAGAGTTGCGTCTAGTTGCATAGAGTTGCGTCTAGTTGCATAGAGTTGCGTCTAGTTGCATAGAGTTGCGTCTAGTTGCATAGAGTTGCATCTAGTTGCATAGAGTAGCGTCTAGTTGCATAGAGTAGCGTGGAGTTGCGTGGAGTTGGCGGGAAAGCGCGGCGTGATGCGGAGGCTTGGGGTGTCCGTGGCGTGGAAGTGTGTTGGGGAGGTGGGGCGTGGCATTGAAGCAAGCTTGAAGGGAATGCGAGGTGCGGAGTGGTAGAGGCGTGGCGGGGAGGTGTGACATGGTGTAGCGGGATGCATGACGAAGCGAGGAGACTGGCGTGGCAAGGAGGTGAGGCGTGGCGGGGACGCAATACGAGGCATTACGAGATATCGCGGCCCGATTTGCGGCAATGGGATGCTTGCGACAGGCGCGGCGGAGAGATTCACGAACCTGCTGATGCCAAGGGCTTCGTACCGGATATCGAAAGGGCTGGAATGTAGGTCATTATGGTATTGCGACTAGTGGGTATTATTACTGCATTGGGAAAGTGAAAATCCAGGGGATACAGGGACTCGTAATGAATAGATTCGGTTAATGAACTATAGTGTCCGGCTGTACTCCAAAACGGAAGTTAATTTACTTAATTTGGGGAACTTCGAATTGTCACTAGATAATGCAGTAATAGTGTACGTCGTATGATGTGAATCGCTTTAATGAGAATAAATCCAAAACATTTTATAGGAATTCTTTCAGAATATTATAAGAATAACTTTTCTGTGTGAATATTATTTCACTTATATTTGCATGGCCTTTCTTAGACACAACAAATTTTCATTAAAAAATTGCAAATTGCAATTAAGGCTCACAGATGGGCCCACTAAAATTCTTAAAGTAATTTGTTCGGTTTTGTGCTCATAAAGTGAACAATTAAATTTACGATTAAATATGCGCCTAATATACTTTAGCATTTAATCTTCGAACATTAGCCACAGGCAAAATCTGTTTACTCTTTACAAAACAATTTCATCTCTCTCAAATGTTTCCTAGAAGAACCTTTATTGTCTTCTCAATCACTTTTGTGTTAATTTTTGTTATTCCTTTGGTGATGTGTCTATTTTTGCTTGTAATATTTGCCAGAAATAATATTGAAATATTTTTGTAATGAATTGATTAAATATTTTATTAATGAAATTATTCATCGATTTGTTGTAATAAACACATTTTGACCCGCACCAAAACCATCAGAGGCTGAGTGACTTCAGTTGCGCATTTCCAAAGGCTGAAAGCCGTCTGTCTCGCAAAGTAAATTCAAAGATACACTTCTCCTAATTACGCGCTCCACTTTTCCTAATTAACTTAATTTCGCGGACGACCAGGAATAATTAACTTATCACCGCCTTTCCACTTTATACGGAGTACGGGTCAAGTTGTTAGCGTTCGGAAGTCCATCAGACGAAGCAATTCTCAGAAGCTTACTTTGATTTCAAGGCCAGTTTCAGATTCGTTGTGAATGGATTTTCGTTTAATTCGCTGTTTTCTTGTTTTCTTACTAACCACATTTCTTTTGTTATTCTTTGGCAAACAATATTGTTGCTTAACTTACCCCAACAAGTTGGTATGCGTGCAACCAGCTTAATTATACCGCGCAAAAAGCTAACTTATACACGATGGAGATTATATGGCATTTCTCTTCTGTTGGAAATATAATACATTTGTGGAAAAATTGCTTATAATTTAAATCATTGTTTTATAACATCAGATAATGAATCATGATTTTTTTTATTACACTAAATGACCTAAAACCATCTTGCAATTCAGAAGGCAAAGACTTCACGATCGTTGCGAGTCAGTTATCACATGAAGGTAAGGCGACAGTTCCGTCCTCATTTTATTTTTAATTTTTTACTTTTTTCAAAATTAAACCACCTGCATTACACACATAACACGTTATTTTATATTGATATACACTTTAACATACATTGCATTTGTAATTTCCATTTATTTAATATTTAGACAATACACACACTTTTAATTTACATTTTCATGCTCGTTTATTATGAAGATAATTGAAAATTAATTCAGTACTGCATTCAATTTGATTTTTATTAGCCAAATTGTATAATTTATTCCAAAGTCTCTCAATAATATTTAGATGAAAATCTAAATAATAGGACTGATATGTGTAATTTAAGATTATTTTTCAATGAAAATTACAGGTAAGTAGTCTCTTTATCTAAAGTTGTGTACTCTCGTCATTAAACTGTTAGAGAAATAATAATTATATCTTATGTAATTATAATTATTTTCATGAACTTTTTTCAAATGCAAAGAAATCCTATTTTAAGTTTAAGTATAATAACATTCCAGTTTTATTGATGCTCTAATTGCTATTGATAAAATGAAGAGCATCAAAGAACGACAGTCATTTTTCATTATGAAGACTCTCAAAGAGAAAAATATGACTTCACAGAAGGTAAACAATGTCTGGGTATTTACTAATTATATTGGTCTTGTCTCCCTCTTCTCGGCTCTTAAAATAACTGGAAATCATTTTTAAAATCTACTTACCGCATGAAAAGGAATATTCTGCTGAGAGGCCCAGAATCACAAATAGGATGTATACTACATTTCAAATTATTTTATCTTAATTTCTCAATGATTGATAAAAATATTCTTCAATTCTCGCATTGAACAAAAGAAATATGTTGACTCATTAACAATAGAAGAATCATTACAAGTATTAAAAGTAAAGAAAAGCGACTAATATAGATAGTATAAAATTAGAATTATCAAAAATGGAAGCACTTTTCTCCATTTAAGACTACCACATCTATACAATCAATTTTGGCTAAGAAGTACAATACCAGAAGAATGACAAACATTCCTAACAATATCTATGTTTAAAAAAGGGTATCGACGAAACTGTGAAAATTATAGTTACAAAGGTATTAGCCTTTTAAACTCACAAAATGTACAGTAAAATTACCCCAAAAAGGATGGAGACGACGACTGAAATTATATTAATAGAAGAACAAAATGGCTTCATAAAGGGAAGATCTTGCACCGATAATGTTTTTATATTGAACCAAATAATAGAGAAAAGAAGAGAGTTTAAATTATTTACGCTCATTGTATTCATTTATTTTGAAAAAGTCTTTGACCGAGTAAACGGGAGAAGATATGGGCCTTAAAGTATAGAAGAGGCTTTACAAAACATTTAATAAACGTAGCTAAAAATCTGTATAAAAATACAAAGATCCGAGTAAAAATAAACTCACATCAATCGCAAACATTAAAAACCAACGAATTATTAAATGCAGGTTGCAGACTTTCCACGGTGTTATTTTACATCTTTATAGCCGAAATTCTTAGACAATGGAAATTAAAAGTAAAACAAGGGATGAGAATGAATAGAAATAATTATGTCATTAATTTGCTATTTGCTGATGATCAAGTCATTATATAATTATAAGAAAAGGTCGATGGTCTCCAAATGACACTCCATCAGTTAAGATTGGAGTTAGATGCACTGGTAGGTGGTTTTAACATTGTTCCAAACGGGCTAAAATGGTGTGAGTGAAACTCAAATATTTTTTCGCTAGATGCCAGCACAATGCAGAAGTAGCCGACAATTGCTCCTACCGCTGCATTCAGTTGTGGTGTAAGTCACAAGTGGGACGAAACAACAGCTTCCACGAACTCTCAAGAAACATCTTCTTGTTTATCTTTACCCAACACAGAAGAAGCATTTCGAAAAAAACATTTAGTCGCTTTTAATGATACATGCACTGGTTAAAATCGCAATTTCGAAATTGCTCTCACTTCAATGAAAATTGTGACCGAGAAAGCCAATAATTTAAACTGGATTGACCACAAATTTCCTGTATCAGGGCACTGATATATGAAAAATGACTCCAATTTTGGAAACAGAGCAAGCTGGCTAAAATTAAATTCATTATGTTCCCTCTGACTGGTGTAATACCATCCGTTAAGATCGAAAGAACAGGACGTGAAATGGCCCAAGCAGATTTTGAATCTACTTTGCAGCTTGAAGAACTACGAAATTGTAAGAAAGATTAATAACGCAGAAGCCAAAGTAAATTGTCTGCAAATAGAATGGATGTATTTTATTAGAGAAGAACCTAACTGTATCCTGTAACTGTAGGAAAAGGGACATGATTGAACTTTTGTAATACACCAGTACAAGCAATTTCAGTCCAGCAATTTCCAGTACACCACAGTTATTTTAATTCACTAAAAACATTCCTAGTTGAGGAAGGTATGGGACCATTAGAACAAGTTCAAGAAAGAGCCTGCTGCCATAAGTAACTTATGAACCAAATGAGCACCGTTTACTTACCTTTCACCAAAATGCTTATTCTCTGTGGCTTAATGTAAAACTTGTACCAACAGTAAACTATCTTCTATTTGATTGTTTTGCGATATTAACTCTTTATAATTTATTTTGTATAAAACATTAAAAACGTAGTGTATAAATGCATTGTGTACGTTGTTCTTTTATATTTTACATTATTTTCACTTTACTTCCTTACTTTTACATTACATTACTATCGCAAACGAAAATTATGCATGCCGATTATGTGAATGGAAGTCATACATGAAACGGTGTGTGCAAAAGTGGTGTAAGTCAACAAAATAGTTAATTTCTTAATTAATAAGCAATTTTTCAGTCTATAATATCTATAGTAAGTTAAACGAATATCTCCTTAACACTTTCATAACACTTTAGGTCATTTATTTCTAAGTATGATAGTTTTACAGCTTTTTTCGTTTACACGTCATTTTCCGGAAAGTATGTTTTTTGACTTACACCACTTTTGCTCTCAACGGCTCATATATGCGGCACGTTACACAAGACATTGAGAAATAAGACTATAGAAAATATATAATATTGAAATGTTATAAAACAAAGACGAAACCAGTAGTCCTATATGAGTGAAAATTGGATTCTCTCTCAAAAAGAAAAATCATATTATCAAGCTATAGAGATGAAATTTTTCCTTTATTTATGCTTTTAGAGATACAATGTTTCAACAAATTTTAATTTGTTTATAAATAAATGGTATAAATGTAGGTTTTTACTTCAAACATCATAACTCTTTAACAAATTGATATAATTTGATAATCACAATTGAATAATCTAGTAAATGAATGGTAAAGATACTGCAAAAACTAAATAGTCAGGACTTTATTATTTGAAAAAAAAGTTGTTTACAAATTTCTTCTGGACATTTATGTTCATAAAACTGAAAATTTTAGTGACAGATTAACTATTCTAGTTCGTTCACTAGAGCAAATCATTGGTTACAACGCTTCAAAAAGAATTATATTATCTTTAATGGTTTTTGATCTATGATGTTTGAAGTGCATGAATATGCTGAAAATTTTCCATTTCGGGAAAATGCATCTGAAGTTCCCTCACTAAGGACTTGACAGTTGACAATCGCTTCGAAAGAAATTATTTTTTCAGAAACTAAGAATTGTAACGAGATTCTGTTTAAAGCATTAAAAAGAATGAAAAAGAGCATACGACCCAATAAAAATTGAAAAACACGAAATTTCACAAATTTTTATCACTCTTGGGTAGATAGGAGAGTGGAAGGTTGTACTTTGGTAGATGAACAAAGATGTGAAGATGTAAGAAAATAATTAAATATGTTTAGATGAAATGATTCTATACAACTATATAAACAAGAATGGAAAAGCATTTAGAAAAAATGGAGAAAAATAGTCTACCTAAACAAGTGCTACAGTACAACCCAACTGGAAGAAGGTGTGTAGGGAGACCACGTAGAAGACGGACCAGGCGGCCGCCTAGTCCTTGAAATGCAGAAGAAGAAGAATTCTCGCAATGATTAAAATATAACGTTTGTTATATTCAATTGAATTGTATGGTATCCTTCATTCAGTAATCTGGTAACTTGCGTCCGTTCGTTACACTTTATTCGTTCAATGTTGCGTGAAACTTGGAAAGGAAAGGAATTAGATGAATATATCGTACAAAAGTTACAAACTCTGGTAATAATAACTGCAAAACGTTTCTACATATTTTGCCTTCTTTTTTATTTATTTATTTAGTCAAAAACAGTCAAAAACTGTATGTGACGTATGGGGGAGAAAATCATCTGCGCACGCTTTCTTGTGTTTCAGAATCCCTTCCCAACAATTTAAATATTAATAATTGAAAGATTAATAATAATAATAATAATAATAATAATAATAATAATAACAACAAATTTAAAAAGCGAGAGATTAACATTTCAAAAACTAGATATTTTCGTTGCCAAATTATAGAAACTTATTTTTAACGGTAAAGAAACGAACAGACTTGATTTTTCTGTATTGTTAACAAAATAGAAACTCACCCTAAGCTCTACTACCACTACAAGCAAAGGAAAGTTCAACAAAACGTGCGCATTGTGAAGCTACATTTACGTCCAGAAGCAAATCAAGGGGTCGTCCAGAAGCAAATCAAGGGGCCATCTCAGCATTTGCTCAATGGATCAGGGAAACTGGTCAAAAACCTGATCGAGATGGGAGTCATTGACCTTCAGTTCGTTGTTTCTTGTTAAGGACAGTTGAATGTAATCGAAAACTACCCCGGCAGCAACGTGACAATGGGATATATTTTATTGAAGCATGCTGTAAGGGAAAACACAGATAAATTACTGTGTTGGTGCACTTTTAAGTTAGGGCTCTCTCAGACCTCCCAGCTCGTTTGGTTTCTTGGCCGCTAGCGCAAAAACCAGAGCTTGGAGATGGTCTACAGTCTCATGGTCGGAAATATTTAAAGAAACTGTTTTCACTGCTGATATTTACTTCTTGATGATTTTTATGTATTATTTTCAAGAGGAACATAGTCGAGACATATCAACTGCACTGTATTTTAATTTTACTTTCTAGATACCGCTATTGCCGTAGAGAGAAAGTATTGCAATGCTAGGTGAAAAGACGGCGAATTTTCGCCGTCTTTTACAGGGCTCTTATAACGAACTTTAATAGGGCCCTGGTAACGAAAAAATGTATAAGTCCAGTTGCTAAATTTAGAAAAAAAATCCTCTAACACGTGGGGTAGCTAGAATGCATGTTTTGTGTCCTTAATACTAAAATATCGATTGACGGCAAAATGTCTGTCCGTCCGTCTACCGGCTGTCCGTCGTCTGTCTGTGAACAATGCTAGCAGATAAACCGTTCAGCCGATTTCTCCAAAATTGATATTCCCCAAATGTTCTGGCTGATGTTGCGGCCCCTTGAATTTGAAACCGACATTTTAATTCTGGATGTTACTTTACTTGAAGCCTCTTGAACATTTTCAAAATTTTCAAAAAATTGGGTTCATCGTTTTCGATCAAATTTAGTTGTTAGTATAAAGGACGTTTAAGAGAATGGTGCAGGTCTCATGTTCGTTGAAAACCCTGATTTTTCGAAAATTGAAAAAATTAAAATATTTTCGGCCCCTTCCTACAACTACAATTATAAAGATAAACATTTTTTTCTTAATGAAATATGTTCATGAAAAATAGATCTAAAAATAATGTCATGAACAATTGTTAAAAAACATTAGTAGTTTTAGGAAATTTTGTGTGAAACATGGCAAATTTTATTTTCTTTAAACAATTTTTTCATAAGAAACGGCGCAAATTTGATTGATAAATACCAGACCTTAGACATCGTAAAGAAGGCTTAATAGAATGGTGCAGGTCTCAAGTTCGTAGAAATGCTGATTTTTCGAAAATTTAAAAATTAAAAATTGTGATGATTCATTTTTTAAATGAAATGTCTTCATCAAAAACAGATTTTCAAGTAACGCCATGTCGAATTTTTAGAAAATATGAGTATTTTTTCAATAATTTGGCGTCAAACTGTCTCCCACTAGCTGCTAAGAAGCTAAGAAAGTTAGAAGATGTATATTATTTCATATTTCATTGTTCGTTTCTTACATTCAAGCTTTTGTTATACTTTACAAATTAATCTTTAAGAAATTATTTTAAACGTAATTGAAATATATGAAATAATAATTGCTAGTCTTCAGGGAATATCAGATTGTTTGAATGCAACAATTCCATTCCGCGGTGCGACTCGGGAATTTCTATGAATTACGTCTCATTGTTGTGACATAATGTAGCTGCATAAATATGAAGTTATAATTGACAAATTTGTGTTGATATTTGTTAGAAAATATGTAGTTTTCGCACCAAAGTTCCATCATTTGTAAATGGAGTTTTTCAAAATATGACTGAGATGTGCTAATTCGGAGAGAAATTAAGGTATAAATAGTATTACATAACCATTACTAAAGGTAAGAAAGTCGTGCAGTTTTAGCACTACTAGTTTTTTATGATGAACTTGTTTTGCACAAATAAGGCAATGAAGTTACGTAAACTGTTTAAGAAAGCCATATGCGCCACTCAAACCAGCAAAGAAATATTCTAATACGTTAAATGTTTACTTCCGTATGGAAGTCAGGAATTTTATATTCCTGTACATGTAGATGTAGTTCTTATTTTCTTAAGATAAAAAAAATCGGACTGAAATAGTTATTTATGATACGAGTGGTGAAAGTGACATTTTATTTTGCAAGTTAGAAAACTTACAAGAGGCCGATAGGCTGATTGGCACAAACCGAGCAAAATCAAATCAAATTTTGCAACGTGTGTCATACGTTGTTGTTTAGACAGGCTTCATTTTATTTTAAGTCAAGTACACAAAATACTCAGAGATATAAGAATAGTAGCACTTGATGCGGTCTGACAGAATTATTTTGTTTTCTTTGTTTTATTCAGAGAATAATATGAACACTTAAGCATCGTCTCCTTTTTGCACTGGTGCCATGAACTGAACTTGCACGCTATGCACGCTCTCAAAAATCCTATTTTACTAGTGGCTATCTAAAATAAAACATTTTACTGTCTCGTATACGTACGTATAAACAGAGTAACATTCTTAATATACAGAAAGTTATGTAATGTTGCGAAACTCGCATTCTGTCGCCGTTTTCGTAAAATAATTTTTCGTGCTCCTACATGAAGCAAATTACTTTCTCTAACATGTAGCGTATTCAGTATTACGTTTTCTGCTTCCTTAATACCGAAAAAGAGTTTCTTTTTTACAAAACGTTCGTACGTCAAACGACACTAGCGCCTGAACTATTCTAGTTTTTTTTAATGAATATTCTCTATCGATCTGACCCGGTTTGAATTTGACCCACATTTTTTCTTCAAAAGAAAGTTGTACTTCACAATATATTAAATCTTTAATTAATGCATGTACATTTCTTTGAAAATATTAGTAGTTTCCGCGCAATTTTGAGAGAAATATACACTAAAAAAGATTAAAAGCAAGATTTTTTTAAAAACTGCTCCAAAGATTTTAAAAAATTTTTTGGGATGTTTAGTATTAAATGCACATGACATTATCTTCATTTTGATGTATTTTCTTAAAAGTTAGACAACTGATTTTTTAAATATCCCACACGTTATTAAAATGTACAATGTAAATATATTTCATTCTTTAAAAGGTTTGATAACACACACATTTTTTATAGGCAATCCTTCAATTATAAAATTATCTTTTCGAAATTCCGTGTTGTGACAATTGATGAAGACTTACGAGAAAGAACACTAGTCTAAAATGTTAGCACAATACTTCTTTTGTATGTGGCGAAACTGTACTTCAAGTATTACAAAAATAGTATTAACAATTAATTTCAATAGTTACGTATTTTGGCCGATTAATGGTGATATTTACAGTGTTGAGGAAGCACAAACAGACACGTTTTGCACATTATATTTTCGTGGAACGCTTTAAACATTTACTTTTTGCAAAATTGTCTCCGGCGTGGGGTGGGAAAATAAAAAAAAAATTAGCAAGCTCTTCTCTTGATTCCTTGGGAAACCGTTGAAAATGGCTCGGCCGTGTTCTTCTACCGACTTACTGCCGAAGGAGGAACGTTTGTAATGGCTGTGGTGGCAACTCATTAAAACACCGCGTCGACGGGGGACCCCGGGAGAAGGCGGGTCGCTGCCGCCCACGGGAAGGGGATGCGGTGAAGCGGGGCGTGGCGGGGCGGGGTCGAGCGCCGGAGATGGGCCGGCCGGCTGGCGGACCCGGTAGAGGCGACGACGAGAATGAAAGCAGGCAAAGGCGTAATGGGCGGGGAAAGGACAAAATAATGCAGCGGGACGAGGTCGACTCTGGTAAAGGCAGGTTTGTGGCGGGTACACGGGAGGGGCGGCGCTGGATGGGATGGGATGAAGTTGGGTGGGCAGGTCATGGTGGTGGCGTAGCCAGATGACTGAGATAAGGACGAATCCGTGACGGGTTGGATGAGACGGGGTGGGGGGTGGGGGAAGGTGAGCGGAAGGCGGGGCGAGGCGAGGGCGCTACGGGGTTAGAACGTGAAGGACTGGAGTGGGGTCAAGACGAAAAACTTGGGTAGGGTACGATGAGCAAGAGCAAGTGTGGAAGACAATTCCGTGACGAGGAAGAGGAGCCGAGAGCAGGGGCAAGAGATGGGGCAAAAGCCAACCCGGTGACAGAGCGGGATCGGGAATGGAAGTGACAGCGGGGACGGGCGAGGACCTTCTGTTTCGGCGCAAAACGGTGCTCGCTCGCCTTATTAACTGCGACCACTGCTGCCGCCAGAAATTACGAAGGCGGCTCGAGGAAACAAATGCGCAAAGAGACGAAGGGCACGTGGGAGGCGCGAGAGGACGACGCCACAATCCAAGAGGGGGGGGGGTCGGAGAGAAAAGGTGGGGAATGTTGAACAAGGAAGAAGTTAGAGAACTTAAGACAAGAGAAACTCTTGGAAGAAGTTAAATGTCACCCGAACAAGAAGAAATAGGGTAGAGTGGCCAAAAGTGAAAATTGAGAGAAAGGAAATGTTACTTTTCATTGCACGGCAAGTTGAAAGATGAAAATGGAAGACTACTATCGGTGTTTTTCATTGGTCTACTTCCACCGGCCGTCTCTGCTAACCGTTAAGCCAGAGCGTTTCCCCAACTGGCATTCCTGTTTCGGGGAGCCTCTGAAAGATGTAAAACTGCGTCTTTGCCCGGGAGCGGAGATAAAGAGGCTGCGGAAGTGCGGGGGCGGGACGGATCGGGGGCAGACCGCGAGGGGGCGTGGCCAATAATTAACGCGAGGCGTCGGGCGCAGTAATGAAACGGAAGCGCGAAGGCGTCGGAGGGCGGCTGGTGCGCCCTCGGTCCTTTCGGTGGTGTGCAGCGGACGTCGCACCGTCTCTGTCCTTTTTCGTCTGCCCGCCCAATGCCCTTCTACATACCCGCCGGCGGCTGACTGCTGTTACGACCAGAGCATTTCTCCAAACCGCTTTCCCGCTTTGAATCCTTACAATTTTCTCTCTTTTTGGTGTTGTTTAGACCAATTTCAACAATCTTACCCTCTTTTTAGATCAAAAGATCCTGCCTTTCTGATATTTCATTTCTTATTTTAAAAGCAGTCTAAAGTTTCTGTGTTGGGATTGTGTGATTATTGTCGTTTACTTTCTATATATGTTATTTTCTTTCGTATTAAGCACGGAAGCTTTGCATAAGCATTTTTAAAGATCATGTTCTTTGCAAGTTCCATCTCTGTTTAGAACCCTCACATCTGATTACCTCACGCGTCTCTTGTATAATAAGATGAGAATTCGAAGTTGGTTGCTACTAGATATATTAATAAATATGAAAAGAGAAACTCAAAGTAATTTCAACATATTAAGAGGAGAAGGACTTACCTATCTTGCCCATGTTAATTTTATGATTTTTAGGTACACAAATCTAAAAATCTATTTTACTTACAGGGTTAATTGTTTAATATTTAACATTTAAACCTTTGTTAATGTAAACCAGCTCAAAAATCTTATATACAATTATTCGTTTCCTAACAGGAATTTTTTTTAATTATGAAAAAATTACACATTTTTTCAAATACATAATTTTTTTTACGTTTAAATGGCCATTTTTGGGGTAATTTTGTTGCTTATTATGACTTTTCAAACAATGTAGATAGTGCTATAAAAATTAAGCGTGTACTACTATTTTTCCCGGAGATAAATGTTTCTAAAGTTAAAAACCCAAGAATTTGAGTAAATTGACTTCAAAGTTTCGGTGCAAAATTTTGCATGTTCTCAATCACTCATTACATTCCTGTTCCATATTGTGGGTCATCTGGAACCTCCTAATTGTTTCCTTTCCTGTTATCTTAATGATTCTTCTTCTGTTTCTGTTTTAGGAGATTATTTATTTATTTTTTTGTATTTGCATGTCTGGCAATGAAGAAAAACTTTGGTATTTCTTTCAATAGACATTCCCTATTTTTTTAAAATTTGTTACGTCCTTCATTTTATCATCATCGACGCAACGCGTCTCATTATCGCTCCGTGTCGAGCGTTGAGCGCGGAGTAATCCTCCATTAATATCTCTCGAATGTAAGCAGAGAGTATATATGTATGTAAGTCTCGTCTCGTCTGTCGCTTGTCAAGAGGACCGCCATGTAGAATCTATTTCATCATTTCAATTTGATTTTATTTACACAACAATACTTTACTTCTTTTCGTATTTACTTCTATATTCGCAATTACTTCTACATTCGCACAGCTATTTACAACAATACAACTACAACAATATAATTATTTATATTCTTATTCACAATTGGCGTTTTGTTTAGAGTAAAGAAAGGGAACGCGCCAAACCTGAAATAACAGTGCAGCCATGAACTGCAAACAATATCTCGAACTTCGCAAATATCTAAAAAATAATATTTTTCCCATTCTACATTCCTCCAAGAGTTACACTTACTCTTTAAAAGCCCTGGCTACTGCATAGTTCCATTAAATATTATTTATAGGGACTACAACGTAGCAAAACAAGCATAAACTATATATCAGTTCTTTGTGCATGTTTCCATGAGGAGCAGCTCTAATACATTTGATACTCTGCTTCTTGGATATAATTAAACATCATAAAGTGTATTAGATATTATTGCATATTCTCTCCAAATTTGTGTCCTCTTGAAATATTAGGTTGTTGATAACTGAATCCCCATTGAACATTCTGCTGCAGAAAGCTTTCCCTTTCTCGCTTATACTCTACCGCGAGTATCGACTGCTTTAAAGTTGCCGCTTTCGCCAGTCTCGCATCATTTTCAAAAAGACATTCCAAAACTCTACGCCCTCACAAGTTGGCGACCGCCTCTCATACTTCTCTCCCAATCGACCCACTCTTTCACCCGGCCTTACATTAACCTTCCTCTTCCTTCCGGAGCTTCCTCCCCAGCGGTTTCAAAGCCTCCCTCCTCGTCTCCGCCCCCGCGGCGCACGCCCTGCGCTGTGCGCCTAATTGCGGGCGGCAGAAAGGCCTTCTCAGCCGCTAATTCTGCGGGAAATGCGCGGTTCGACGCGCAAAGTTAGCGCTCGGTCGCCGGCTGCCAATGGGTGATGGATGGTTAGGGTCGGCACCGCACGGCGTAGCACCCTGCTGTCGACGCTCAGGCACCAGCTTAGTGGCTGGACCAGCTTAGGTGGCTCAGGGCATCAACTGATGACACCGCAGTCCCTTTGACCGGGTGTTCTTGTTTCGAGTCCCGACTGAGGCAGGATTTTTGACACTAGCTAGATAGCACGTTCAATTTAATCGGTATATGGAGAATTCTAGCAGTCAGATGCTCCGATTAGTTATTTTTCCGTGATTTTTCCGATTAATACCAGGCGAATGCCGAAACAGTACCTTAGCAAAGGAGCCAAGGACTGCGCGCGATCTTTTCTTTCTCTTCCTTAGCTGTCGTCAATCCTTACTTACACACAATTACACTCACATGTACTACTCTACCACAAATGCCAGGAGACCAGTCGGGAGCTTAGAGTTTGTCCCGGTTGGAGAAGTATCTCCCTGGTCGAAGATACCTCCAGCAGGGAAAGATGATCGCCAGGAAGAATCCCGAGGACCATCCGCAACGAAACATGCACTACACTTCCGGAAATAATTACCTCCGCAGTGGATGCGTCCGGAAACACCAATTAATTAATCTATCATTGAGGCTGGCCGAGACGACTCATTCACAACATCCGTTACATCCTGCAGCATCGCTAACTGGTAGGTTCTAGGATTCGACTTCACACGGTAGCGCATTTACAAAGCTGGACTTAATTTTGCAGCTGCCTAGAGAATTGTAACAGCCGGCTGCTCTGGTCTATTGTTGCAACCTTGGTTTCACCAATCAACATCAGACGAATGCCGGAATCGATTCCTTTAAAATGAACCATGGACTGCGCACGATATTTCCTTCATTCTTTATTACTACATGCTTCGCATGTCGGGAGCTTAGTGTGAGTCTTGACTGGGCGGTGACACTCTGAGGGAGAAGTCTGGATGGTGTCAAAATCCGCAAGTGGACATGTTGATATATGCCAGATATTCCATCCCTGCTGGAGTGGAACATCGCGATTTAATATGCACTCCACTTTCGGGGATAATTACTATAAGAGTTGACGCGCTCGGGAATACTAAATCGTAGGTTTTACCACGTCGGCCTGGAACGCCATGCGTGGCGCTCGCTTCAGCGCTGAAAAATGGAGGGAGGGATTGATTTTCATTCATGTTTCAGGCACGTCAACTGGTAGATCAATAGTTCCGTAAATATAGAGCAGAAGTGGGTTCT
Source organism: Teleogryllus occipitalis (assembly GCA_011170035.1). Lineage (NCBI taxonomy): Eukaryota > Metazoa > Arthropoda > Insecta > Orthoptera > Gryllidae > Teleogryllus > Teleogryllus occipitalis. The sequence continues at coordinate 238,899 of BLKR01001040.1, forward strand.
TCCTCTACTGGATGGTGAGAAACTGCACCGACCTACATGTCGGCTTGCGGGGTTTTCCCCATCCAGGTATATCCCACCAGCTGGGTACCGCCCCGGCCCGGACAAGCTCTAAGCTCACGAATGGTCTCCCAACATTTGTAGTAGTGTACTGCTTGTAAATGTAAGTGTGCGTAAGTACGGAATGAGCATAAGACAAGAAGAAGGAAATATCGAACGCGACCCATGCCCCGTTCGTTAGGGTACTGCTCTGACATTCGCCTGGTGTTAATCGAAGAAACCTCGGCAATCTACGTAGCAGAGCAGCCGACATCTTGAATTCTCCTCCAGGCAGCGGCTGAATTCGACATATGTATCTAGTGTCGAAAGTCTACCATCTTCGGGATTCGAACCCTAGGACCTCTCAGTCAGAGACATTGCGGAGACAGTGGCGACGCTGGATAAGCTGGCTAAACTCAGTCAGTCCTAAAAGATTTGAAACAAGAAGGGAAGTATTCGTGCGTCAGGTGTTTGTTGCGACAGTTAAATAACCTCTACTATGAGTAATATTTTATACGACGCCGATGTAAGTAGGCGGGAGTCAGGGTTAAGGCGAGAGCGGTGTAACTGACTTGCTTCGAAGGATCGTGGGTTATTATGCGGTAACTTTTTGCGACGTGCTTACCATTTCTATTCGTCATAAATACAATTGTTACGTCCAGTAGCAAAAGCAACACTGACAAACTGGCCCGGAATATTTTCAAGATAAGTTTCTTACATGATTAGCTTTTTATTGTACGATCAATAGCATCGGAATTTTATATCACAGCATGAACAATAAATCAGAGAAGGAAAAAAACGAGCAACAGTGATGATTATCTGCTGCTGAGGTGTATAAAAGGCATTTCACGAGCAATAAACCTTCGAATGGGAAAGCTCTCATCAACCTGAAAGCTTAAACGAATGTGGTTGCAATTGAGGAGATCCTATGAAGAGCTTCTTCAGAGGAAGAATGAGCATTTGTCGGGGAACGAGGAATAAAAAAACTCACGAAATCAATCGTTAAACTTGTTTTGTTTGGTGATCGTTGGGAATAGCTTGTCTGCAATAAATATTCTGATTTTTATGTCCTATGTGTACTTTGTTAAGATGTTTTCCAAAGAAGAAAGGAGAGAACACGTTGATCTGAAAAATTTTTGTCCAGTTCGTTTGCCCATTATATCCTGTTGTTTGTCAGATGAATCGCGGCTTCAATACCTTCATGTTGAAATTATGTAATTATATTCATTTACTATTAATTAACGCACTTAGCCAATATGTACGAGAATCTGAAAATGTTTCTTTCGTTTGAAGCTAATTGATCTTTTGTTACCCGTTTCTGCAGTTGTAATTTTCAAAATCATTAGAAAGAGTAGAATACTGATCCACTTTCTGTTGCATTGATTTATTTCAGTGAGCTATGTATATTTTCTTGGCTCTTTGAAACTATAGATCTCAGAAGTTTTCCTTTGAGTAAAAGTCAATTTGGAAAAGTCTGATATTTGAGTTTGGGGGTATATCGTTTGTGGAGTACGTATTGATCTCATCTCAAGTACATAAGAAAAGTGTAGAAAGATGAAGGTATTTGAAAAAAGTATCCGATCCATATTATTCCCAGTGTCCTATTAGGAAACTTAGAATAAGGCAACAACTGATGATATTTAGAAAATAGAACGTTCAAATTTGAACGTAAAATAATGTATCTAAGAGAAAGACTAAATAAAGTCCCAGAACTGGTCAGAAGTTCAGAACCTTTTCATTTGATAATATTGTAGTACTTGTTCACTCCAGTTACTAGTCTATAAAATTCGGTTGAGCCTTCTAGGGGAATTCGAAATAAATTGCATAAGATATACATCCAATATTCTAACCTTTCAATGAAGGTCACATTAAAATCAGTTTGTCGTTTCTGGTATTAGACCGCACAAACAGGTAGACAGGCGAAATTGTTGGGAGAACAACAATTATATTGTTTTATTATGTAAATAATAATAATAATAATAATAATAATAATAATAATAATAATAATAATAATAATAATAATAATAATAATAATAATAATCAGTTTTGTGTCAGTTAAATGACAGATCCTTGAAATTTATTAATAAACAATAGTAAAATTCGATTGTCAAAACATTAGATGAGTAAATCGTATCATTCACGGCAGGTATGATAAAAAAATTAAATTGAGGAAAAAATTTTGTTTTCTTGAATACTTTATCAGACGTAGGAAAATCATGATCCAACTTAGAGTCTTTGCATATTACTTTTATGATCAACTATCAATGTGCGTTGATATTTCAATTATAATTTTGGTTGCTGGAATTTTACCCCGAGTGTGCAACAATGCATCTATTGTTTACAACTGCCCGTAGTTCTGCTAGCGATATCAACAACGATCGTAACAAGCATGGTAGGGTGGGACGGAGCAGAGCGGAGTGAGAATATCTTGAAGATGGAATTCATTCCATTTCCGTCTAATAGACGATTAGATAAATAACCTGAGTTACTTCAGCTAGTTCAAAATAACGTTGCATGATACCAAATATGAAATAGCTTGTTGATTAGCACACTTTCTCCCTAATGTTGAGGAACATCTTTAGAATTCTCTAGCCCAGAGCTCGAGCCTTATGGGATTGACAGTGTACGCGGGGGTGTCTCGAGACAAGGTAAGCGTATTTGGAGGCGTGTGGCGCCGGCGGCGATTATTTCGTGAATATTCTCGCTCAGGGGAAGAGGGCGCTGCCGAGGGCAGATAAGCCTCGCTCTTAATTGGCGCCCCGCCCCTCCCCGCTCCACCCCGCCCCGCCGCGTGGCGCCCGGCTTGTAATGGAAGCGCGGGCGGCGGCACTGCGAAGATGGGGACCTGTGGGAGGGCGACGTGCGTGGAGGGGTGACGGTGACAGTGCAGGAGTTACGGGGTGATGGCCGGTCGGGCATGAGCACGGCCGGAGAATGAATGAATGAATGAATGCCTTATTTTACGTGGCGAGACTTAGGCCATTAGGCCTGCTCTTCCGCCTGATCACGCAAATTTCGTTACGCTCCTTTCACCTACTACGGGAGAAAGAAGGTATTACTTGGGCGACGAAACAGGCAATTTGAATTTAGCTCAAAGGCTTCATTTAGGCTTGAGGATCTTTTACATGCAGTAAATCTACTAACATGGGACAGCTGGCTTGATTTCCCCTCCGGTGAGAGGGATGAAAAAGACAAAAATATTCATTTCAAAAGCCGTGAATACGATGTCCTAAATGAACTCAGCTGAAAGTAATCGTTGGTGTTTGGGATGGGAAGAAAACCGTATTGGTACTGATTGATATTGCGATCTTAACATAAATTAATACTGTATTCTTCAGAAATGTTGTAACATATTTAACTTTTACACACCTTAACATTTTTTCGAAAAAGTATTACAAGTGAATGGAAAATAAAATTTGTAGCCCGTTACATACGAATTACATTAGGCAAGACTATTTTTACCGATGTATTTAAAATCGATGATTATTGTTTCAAGTTAAATTCTCTGTTAATATGTTTTCAACGTACTACTGTGATTGATTTTAAAAATTGATACAGTATTATGATATATTTTGTTTAAGAAAACTGGACAACCTTTCTTTTAGTTCTCGTTTCTAGGCTTGTTTGGAAAGGAAGGACTGACTCAGGGGAAGATTGTGCTTTATGACTCTTCGAGAAATAATCTCATATTCAAACCGCCTTAAAAACCAAATCAACAAAATCTTTCAAACCTTTATACCTATACCAATCCTTACTCAAAAATCTTTCCACAGCTAATAAAAAAATAAAATCAAATTACAATATTATATATTACTTGCCGAGTAAGAACACTCGAAAAAACTTTAGGAAGTTTCCATAATGTTAATTAATAAATAATGTTCTCACTTCTGTAAGGCCATATGGTCGATCGGATAAAAATAAAAATAAATTAAAAAAAAGAAATAATCTGGTTTGCGATTTCGGTGACAGCACTGAAGTAATTTCACTCACAAAATGCAAGGAGGCTGTAACACTTCTCGATTAAAGTGGCCTGTATTGGAGATCTCGGTTTCAATAAAGGGCGAAGGGATTACATCGCATCCCTAAAAGAGCTCTGTTCCCTCTCAGTATTTATTACTTACGGGAATCGTCGCGCCGTTTTATGAGCTACAGGCCCGCGAAAAGAAGGAAATAATTATACTTTTGAGATCGGCCTCAGGTTTCTCTGTTAAAGACTGCCGTGAAGGAAAATGACAATTCTAGGTATCAGAAATGAGAATAGAGAGAATAAATATAAAACGGACGTTTTAGATGTTATTTTTGATTGCTTACTAGATAAATATTATTTCTAAATGTCACCCTAGATACTTACTTTGGTAGTATCTCAACAGTAAAATATTGTCGTCATAAAAGCTTACGTATGGTAATTGTGTTTTTCTGATAGTCATCATTAAGCAGCAACAAAACATACCGCACGCAAGTGCTTATTTAAACATTTCGCATTAACTAAATCCTTTTAACTTCGTAGATAAAATGTAATGCATGTACTCTGATAAATGCATGCGTAAATTGACTCAAATTATTTTTAGAAAACAGTAATGCTTTTCTTCCTGATCTTTCTCTTAACGACAACATACATTTAAATAGCATTAGATAGATTTGAGAAAGCACCTCAATGTGTTGGAGGAAAATTGTGACCTACAAAGCAACCATTCTTGGAATTATTTGCGGAATTTCTTTTATATATTATAATTAATTTCTTTAACGGTTCCCATTTTTATCAGTTCGGCGAACTGTGTAAACAGTGGCGGACAAGGGAGTTGTTTCTTTGTTTCTCTACAGATTGACAAATGGTGAACTTCGACATTTCATTTGAACGTTGAAGAGATGGCATTGGAACTTTTTTGCACTTCAACTTTTAGCATTAAACGTCCTCATTAATCATGGCAGTTATCTTATTGACCGTAGTAAGCTCGCTACTTTATTGAGCGACTTGAGGTTCAATAGACTATTTCTTTGGTACCTTAATTTCTCTTGTGATTTTAAAAACGAGCATTTCCTCGAAATACATCAAAAGTTACAATCTCTTCTAAGATACTGCGGTAAATTCATTTTAAAGGAAGGCAATTATTGATGTAATCACCGATGACAGTTTGTCAAGCCAGACAAATTTTAACGGATCTACGATGTCAGTAATTATATTAAATGCTCGCAAATATAATTAACATTTCCTTGTATATCTTTAATGCCACTTTTCCTTATTTCCACTTGTGCCTTAGGACTCATGACAGAAACCAGACAAGAAGTCGCCTACGTTAATCGACCTTTGTAACCAACTAAATTATAATTTTTTATTACATCTGTACGTTTTAGTTTCTCACATGAACACTGCTGCTTCGGAGGCTTTATACATTGAAAACGTCTTTTAATGTATCATTCAAATGTTCAGATGTTGCCTGCAGGAGAATTCTAGTGGCCGGCTGCTCTGATCGGTAGTTTTTTGTGGTTTTTCCTATCAACACCAGGCGAATGTCGGAGCAGAACCCTAACAAACGGGCCCCAGACTGCACGCGATCTTTCCTTACTCTTCCTTGTCCTATCCTCTCCCCTTACACACACACACACACACACACACACACACACACACACGCACACACTTATAGTTACATTCACTACACTTCTACACATTCCGGGAGGCCGGTCGGGGACATAGAACTTGTCCCGGCTGTGGCGGTGCCCCTGGTGAGAGTACCTGGTTGAGGAAAAAACCCGCTAGACGACGGTAGGTCGGCGCCGGATCTCGCCCTCCAGGGGGGATGATCACCGCCACCTTCCGGTAAAAAACACGCACTACACTTACGGGACTAATTAGCATAGTAGTTGACGCGCCCGGAATCACCTACCCTCAATCAATGAACGAATGCGGTGGTGGTGTGGCGGTGACGGTGGCAGAGGCTACGCGGTGGTGCTGGTGGTGGCGGTGCCTACGGAGGTGACAGTGACGCGCACAACGGCAGGGTGGGAGGGTGACAGAAGGGGTGGCGAATGTGAGAAAGGGATTGGCGAGCACGATGGAGAAGGTGGCATAGGTGGTGCTGGAGGTGGGGTGGCATGGTGGTGGGGGCGGAGTTGAGAAGTGAAGGTGACGGCGGTGGAAGAGACAATGATGTCGGTGACGATGGGGGTGTCGGTTAAGGCAGTGGTGGTAGATGAGGGTGATGGTGGCTGTGGGCGGTGGACGAGTGGAAAAGCCCGTTGAGCAAGGCTCGACCGCCGTGGCAGGGATCAGTAGTGGGAAGTGGAGTCCGCATGTGAAGGCTGCTCTTAACGGCTGCACGCTGAGTGACCTCCCGCGCCGTGGAGCCCTGGCAGGAACAGAGTCCGGCTGCGCCGGTCGAGAAGAATGCGAGAGTATGTCGGGGTGAGGTTCCAGTTTTCAAACTGAATAGAAAATGTGGTCGGACTCTGTCGGAAGGGTTGTTTCAAGTGCCAGTCGGCAGCTATCATTTCTCGTGTTCTCACATACCCCTAAAATAGAACTGTGTGACGAACATATATTTTAACCGCCGTCTCCGCACTATCACGATAAATTAACTCATATGTGCAGACAAAGGGTGGATGCAGATCACTCTTGCCCTGTGGGACACGAATTACATTTATTAGGCCGTAATCTACGTAATGAGTCCTGTTTGGGTGTTCTATTAGTTTTGGAGGGGGTCTTTTTTCTCTAATTCTGGTTGTCAGGAACATTCGATTTGGGTCCCAGTTTAAAGCTATTTTCACTTTTAGGGCAATGAATTTAAAAGTGTTGAACGGTCACTCGGATTCAAGTAGTGTCTATTAATACTCATTTCTGAGATAGATAAAATGGTAATGAAACAGGTTAATAAAACACATTAAATATTCCATAATGTAATGCCAGGTAAGAAGTAATGTTATTCAAAGAAAATACTGAATTTACTAGCAAGAGAACATACGGGATAATCTTACAAATGAAATTTAAAATATATATTGTTTTAATATTCATATTGAAATTTCATTTTAGTTAATATATTGCTATGATGTAGTATCGCACACAGAAAACACAAATTATTTTGAAGGTAGCTGAAAAAATGCAATGCTGAGAAGTAAACATGTTTTAAGAAAAACTAGATCTATTTACTAGTTCACTTTCTATAGTGTTTTTGAATCCTGTCCTGTTTTTGAATGATGTATTAAGAACTTTGCGACTTACCAACTGAATGAATTTCTCTGTATGTTTTATTGGTACTCACCTGAAAAAAGAAAGAAATACTTGATTATTTTTTACACAGTTTCACATCATGAGTAATAATAATAATAATAATAATAATAATAATAATAATAATAATAATGCAGTAAAAAGTTTATGCTCTTGTATTATGAATAAACTTGCTCACTTTATCAACACTGGCATGATCACATACAATTTTACATGAATTTGAAATTATTTTGTTCTTAATTTTTCCGAACCTTACATTGAATAAGTCTGTTTTGTTAATCACGTTATTTTATGTTCTAGAGTGTAGAATATTTTCTAACTCGAAACAGAAACACTGTTATAAGTGGTATGTAAAGATGAGTGTGTCTGTGTGGGTATTTGTAAATGGGCGTGGGTGTGTTTGTAGGTAAATTTGATGTGTAAAGTACGTGGGGTCTGTGAGGATATTAACAGGAAATGAGCTACCCTTGCGTAAAGAGGAGAGATGCTCAAACCAACATGATGTAGTAACGTGATGACTGCATTGTCATTGAATCGCAACTGTAAGGCACAATCTACAACGAAAGTATTCTTTAATATCTGCGATAACGGGAAACTCGTAATACTCTTTAACTCTTCACCAGACGCGCTATAATTCAAAATACAACTAATTTAATTCTTAACTTACTCAAAACGATCTCTCCTCAATGATATTGTATGCTTGTCCTCCGGGTACACTCAATGTGACACTTTAGTCTGAAGCATAGCGCGATTGAACCTTACATTCGTTGGTGAACTAGTGCATTTAGGCTTACTTTCGACAAATTCTTGCTGTGGAGTAATGAAAATTGGAGAGGAAACCCGAAAGCTTTAGTCGCAACTCTGTTAATCGCGAGTAAATAATGAGAGTGCTGAACTAGAAAAATAGAACTTGTATTAGAACTAGTAATACAAACGGTATGCATGTCAAAGGGGAATTCAAGATATATCAATCAATTCAATTCCCAACGAACAAACGAGGTTATTGCCTAAATGAGAAAGAAAACCTTATTGTTTACAGGAAGTTGACACAAAAACAAAATATTAAATCAAGTAGAGTCAAAATACGAATACTTTATATTGTTTATATCTTGTATACTTTATATCTTGAATACTTCGTATTGTTTCTTTTGTATTCATATTATAGAGTAAATTACACTCGCGCTATAAATTGATTTGGTTCGTCGGCCATCAGAATTCGTTCAAATCCCAATGATTAGAAATTGTTTAGAATGGCAAGAAAACAAGGCCCACGGACAAAATCATAATCCTCCTCCTTTTGCACAATCAGGTCAACGTTTGTGTGATTGCTCCCCGCGTTCAGAAAAAAGTGTTTCATATAGGTTTCGCCCGAGTCTGCACGATTCACACACATGCGAAGTCACCGATTCGCTAGGTGTGAGCACGGCGCTTGCGGTAATTGCCCGCGGGCGTGGTGGTGGGGAAAGTGGGAGACGTGGCGACGATAACGAGGGCTCTCCATCGCCGGTCCGCGGGCACCTGCAACCCACCCACCACCACCATCACCTCTGCCCTCCCCACCACCATTACCACCGCCCCCTCTGCCGCCGCCCCGCATCCCAGCCGTCCCCGACGGCCCGCCGCCCCCTATGGCCCGCCACCCCCGACGGCCCGCCGCCCCCGACGGTCCGCCGCCCCCGACGGCCCGCCGCCCCCGACGGCCCGCCGCCCCCGACGGCCCGCCGCCCCCGACGGTCCGCCGCCCCCGACGGCCCGGCGCCCCCGACGGCCCGCCGCCCCCGACGGCCCGCCACCCCCACCGTCCCCCGCCGCCATTCTCACAGCTCCTACTGCCAGCTCTTCCATTCGTCCTCGCTCCTGCATCCCGCCCCCGTCGGTGCTGCCAGCGAGCCGTAACGAAGCCACTTAACGCTGGAGCGGTCGCGAAGGGCATCCCAGGGTTACTCGATCGCGCGCCCTTGACCGCCGTTAACAACGCAGGATTTAGAATTCAGGATTTTCAGAGTGGGTTTGTAGTGGGTAGTCTGCGGAGGTGTTGATTGTTCCATTTAATTCAATTATTCATCGCTTCGCTATATTAACGATTGTCCTCAATGGTAATGACGGAAGTAATAGAAATGTTATGAATATTATTTATTTCCTTGCAACTGACTTATTCCGAGGCGGTAAACAAAATAACAAAAAGTACATAAGAATGATTCGATGTAACCTTGGCCTCACAGCTTTTATGCGGTTACGTGCACCCAGAATACTAGGCGGAATACATAATTACATAAGTTATGAACAGACACTAGATTTAAATGTATGTGCATTTAATTCACTTTCAAAAAAAGTTTTTTAATATCAAGAATAATAAAATATAAACCGATCATTAACATTTGTATTTATACGCAATTTATTTTACTTCACATCTCGTTAGCATTCATAGATTCACATCAGACACAGCATTCCGTTCCTACACATTGTACATATCCGAATTGTTATTATACCGATAAACTAATTAAATTTGAAAATATAATGAGTACACTAAAAACGTAGCTAGCAAGGTAAGATTTGGAATGAGAAGCATCTTTATGATATTCTATAAACGCATTTACGGGGTAAGAAAGCATCCAAAGTGTGGGTTATCACAATAAACCGGTTTGGAGAAATGAAGTTCATGACATATCTAGTAAAAGTACTACATATCTTCGATTTTGTAAAAATTCAAACCAAACATTATTCAGTCAACGAAATATGAATTGAAATGCTCATGAGAAAGCAATAAATTGTATCTGTTTTGTTTTGATATGTGAGTAACTGGAGTAATTATTAAGATAAAGGTAAAATTAAAAGTCCTGTTTCCCTAGATACACAGAGATACATGCATTATTATTGCATAACCCACTGAAAAATACAATCGTATCCGTTATAGAGTAAATTATTATAATTTTTGTTTCGCTATTTCCGATGTGCCGAAATAAAATACTTTCTCCACGATGGCTGATTTTGTTATTTTAGTGGTTCAGTAAAATATCACAACACAAACTAATTCAGTATATCAGTACGTTATCTAGCCTTAAAGTAATAGTTTTTATCACTGTTTGCTGTGAACAGTTTTTTATTAGTTCTTGAATATTCTTCTCCAGAGTCCGCTATTTCTTCACATTTGATTCTATTATGTCCACAACTTCAATACATTTTAATATATAGTGTTTGTACTCTTGTTTGACTTTCGCACTGTTGCAACCCTTTTCTTTATTTTTATACTCTTTGGCATCACACCTATTCTTCCGTTCTGGAATACCCTTCAAAGCATTTATGATGTTTTAGCCAGAAGAGATTTTACTAGTTTTCATCTCGCACTCCACGATTAGGAATTTGTTAAGGTTCGACAGCATTCCTCTAAACGGGCTGAAACTATTTCCTCAGGGGTAAGTTCCTTAGCCCCTTACACTCGCCGTAAGTGGTACAAAAATAACATGCGAGAAATGCAAACTTTTAATCTTACAGAAATTTGCTCTCCTGATACAACATATTTTTCCGGGAAATAATGTTACCTAATCGTATATTCTCTATAACTGATGTGGATAGTTCAATATAACCGAGTCATTTAATGTTTACTTTATGTGGGGTTGAATCAATGCATGTGGACTTTGGTTCACTATAGTCGAAAGCTCACTAAATCAGAGTTCTCTCCTCCCAGAGTCGCCTATATTTATATTACAATGCATATTAACATTAACTTAGTGCAGGAAAAGTTGAGAACGTATATTTTTATTTAGTTTAACTTCATTTTATTCGAAACAGGTAAGCAGTCATTCTATATTCATATAGACACAAATGTAGAAAACGACAATAACACAATTGTCAACAAACATAAAATTTTATTTCAAAACAAAACGACAAGATTAGATTTGTAAATGAATATGAACGATCTAATTTTCAAACCTACCATTAATCAGTACCTGTGCACAGGTAATAATTAGTGTTTTGCTTTTTCGTAACGTTTTTGCTGCTATCACCTTCCAGTTTCCAGACCAACACTTCGCTTAAATTTAAAAACCTAAAATTTTCAATTGAAACAAAAAAGACTCTTATTACTGTTGCTCCTCTTGCCTTGAATCCCGTACCTTTCCTTTCCGCAAAGCTCCATTTAACTAGAAATTGTTCATCATGTTGAAAAGCTGAATGGTAAATAGCCAGAAGGGAAACGAATTGCAGGCAAAGCCTGCGCCCCATCTGTCACTTTGAATGTGGACACCTTCAGTTCTCCGAATGCGAAAGAGCAAACGCTGAAAAGGCACTTAATCTTCGCTCCTCATAGGAACGCACCGCACGCTGGCAGGTCGGTCAACAGCAGCAAATGATGTGCCAACCGCACGCTGATGAGATGCGACTGACGGATGAACAGGGGAGGAAAAACGAGAAAAAAGGTTCAAACTGAAAAAGCGGTTGAAAGGCTGCATTTTTGTTTTGAGTATTTTATTTTTAATTTTTTTGTGTTGATTACTGTACTAAATATATATTCATCAAACGATTTTTGTATAATTTAATAGAGCTTGCACGTTGTTACACGTTGCATATAAATGTTTATACTGATGAGATTTCAAATGTGTTTTCTTAACGCACTTTCTTTCTCTCCGTGTTTACTGGGAGACATGAAAAGAAACATGTTGTTTTAGAACTATTTACATTTACCCCATTAAAAATATTTTATTGAGAGGCAGAAAATCTAGTGGATTAATTGTTCGATCAGTGATTCTAGGTTCGACAACTGCTAAAGTCATTATTACCGTAAGTGTAGTGCGCTTTATGCTCGGTGATCCTTCTCCCGTTGGATGGCCAGATCCGCCGCCGACCTAGCGTTGGGTTGCGGGGTTCCCCCCTACCAGGTATCTCCGACCAGTGGTGTACCGCGCCAGCCAGGACAAGCTCTAAGCTCCCGACCAGTGTCCCTGCATGTATGGTAGTATAGTGAATGTAAGTGTAAGTGCATGTAAGTAAATGGTGCGGATAAGACAAGGACGAGGAAGGTAAGATCCGTGATCCATTTTTTAGGGTACTGCTCCGCCATTCGCCTGGTATTCATAGGAAAAAACAGAAAACTTCCGATGTGAGCAGCCAGCCGCTAAAATTCTCCTCCAGACAGCGACTGAATTCGACCTAGCTATTTTGCGTAAAAAATCCTTCCACCATCGTGACTCGAATCTAGGACCTCTCGGTCAGAGACCTTGCAGGCACATCAGTTGATACAGGTATCCTGAACCACCTCTCCCTGTTGGAATTAACAAACAAATTTTAGATAACTTTTAGTAAAATTTAGATGAATCTATTCTTTATCACTTGTTGATTGCTAGAAAAGAACATCCAATATAGCATTTGCTGCAGCTCTAGGGAAACTGTACGTACATAAAGTTTCTTTAAAAAGGCGTTTGTTTAGAGTTAGTTTTGAATATGCAAGTAACTAATTACATGTGATTTTCTAAAAAATAGAGATATTTCTTTTCAAAACAGAACTATCCAACGTTGCTTAACAGTCTCATAACAATTGAGGGGCCAACGATGTATCCCAGCGAATTTTCCCCTTTATCTTCTCTGTAGGTAAAGAGTTACTGGATGGTATGAATAAAAATGTGCATATGCTATTCTCATGTTTTATAAATACGTACTCAATCGTATGGATAATTATTTCAGAAAATTCTAAAAATAAAAAAAATTTTAAACCTTAAAAAATACTTTAATACACTTATTAGAGCATATGCTTACATCTACGCGAAATAAAAATGAGAATTTACTCTTTCTGTGAACATAGACTGAGATTCTTGTGAGTTTGTTTTGAGAGCAATGTTATCATACGTTTGTCGTAAGTGGAAGGCTATCAAGAAATGGATCTGTTCATGAATGTGTAAAACAAAAAGATGTATGGTAAGACGTAATACCGTGAGAAAAAACTGTCAGTTTATTCTGATTTTCGAAGAGAAATGTTAAGTACGTATCAACACTTTTTTCGGTTAAGGAAAGGTGAAAATAAAGGAGGAACTCGCCAATATTAAAAGAAAATGAATGTATTTGTGTGTATGTGTGTGTGTGTGTGTGTGTGTGTGCGTGTGCGTGCGTGCGTGCGTGCGTGAGTGTGTTAAGTATGTGATTTTAGTTTTCAGTGAGGTGTTGGTGAATATTTACGTAGTTTCGAGGCAAAAGATTCGAAAACCGTTGTTGAGGTTATGGAACGTTTAATAGAAATTGTTCCAAAATTTATTAAATTTCTTCAATCCGCAGAGGAAATAAGCAAATAAAAATCAAGTGCCACAACAAAAATACTTTATTTCTGCAATCTGAATTGTACACATATTCCTACTAACAAACTTACGATTCTTGGAGATCACTATTTTAACTGAAATGGGTACCTTCACAAACATCAAAGATCAAACAACCTTTAATGCTAGTTAATGAAAATAATAGCTTGAATCTGTCCTAACCTGAACTGAACAGTAAATTACTACGCAGTGTGAAAAGCTCAGACAATTACGAAATAATGAAAAGTAACAATGATGCTCAAACAATGACTTGTTTGAAATATATATTGTATTCTCGTATTTCATGACGCCATACACGTCGCAGTACTCACAATCATAAAGGGCATATTACATTAGTTATTTTTTGGAACCGGGTTATCATCGAGAAAGCTTTGGAAAACAGTTTTATCGTTTCCTCATTTTATTTTCTCCACTACACATTGAATTGAAGCGTAAGTTTGAAAATTACACTTCATAAACTAACAACGGCAGTCTTCGTAAACGAAGCACGTAAACGAAATAACTTCAAACATTCACCCAAAGTGGTGAATAAATAGTTTTAAACCGAACAAAGAAGAATTAGATGATTAGTGAAATGAGATCTCAATGTGTAATTAAAATATACTCATCATTTCGAGAATGTTTTTATTCTTAAGAATTTCTATTGTCTTTATTCTTGATCATATGCTCATTGGTCAGACAATACACTCAGACCAAACGCTCATGCTCATAAGTAAATACTTCGAGCAAATGTTTCTTTTGTATTCACACGTGTTTCATCGTTTAGACTTTTAATATTAGAATCTTTCCAAGCCATAAATGATAATTTCATTTTTCAATGCTGATCGTTTACAGAACAATTGGAAACTGTCGGCATGCATAATAGCTTTGTGAAAACTCAACTTTCTCTTACAACCAAGCCTGCCCATTAACGCGATGCAATCTTGTTTTAGTATCTGTCGATGTAGATGATAGCTTTATAATTGGAACAACGTAGTGAATGTTGAATATTAGTTTGAACAACGTAGTGAATAAATGAATAATTCTTTAAAAAGTGCTCACCTGTGTCCCTGCGGAAACGTCCACAAATACAGAAACAAGCAAAATATAAAATATGAACTTCCCGTATCTCATTAATTGAAAATATATATCACAAACTGTGTTGTATAATGATGATTGATTGTAATATTTGGCCAAATAGTGTAGTGCTAGATGTAGTAGTTCTAGATGTAGTAGCAAATAATGTAGCACTACTTCCTAAATACCAGTGACGGCTGGTGCCCCAACAGACTGGAGGTTGCACCTCCATCGAACATATAGGTAAAAATGTACGCAATTCAAATCAATTAAAACTAAGTGAAATGAAAGTCTACTTTGAAACACTGCTTACATTATGTTTTGCTTTGGTTCCACGTAAGGCATAAACAACTTCCGTGCACGTGGTTCTGGCTTTGATTTCCACTGGGCACTTAAATTCGACTTCAGGAAAAACAAGCAACAAGCACTATTGCTTTGGCAACTTTCACACAAATAAAATTATTTTATTTCGAAAACTTTACTACCCTGATACATTTAGCAATAATGAAAGATCTTCGACACACATTCGTATTCACAAGAACGTTCGCAAACGTTGGCCGGCCAGCTGCAGCCACGGATAATCCTCTGACATTCTCTCCGTCGCCGCGCAGCGCGATAGCTCCAGCTGTGTGGTTGTCCAAAAGGCTGTACCTTCCCTGTGTTAAATCGAAGGGCCGAGGAGTAAAAGCAGTAAATTCATTAATACAGCCAAGAGCGTGGTGCAATTCCTGGCAACGCACCAGACACCGGAAAGAGCGCCTCTTTGGTTTCAAAATGATTTCATAGACATCGATATTGCTGCAATATCTTGAATAATGGATGTTTTAAAAGGAAAAATTATATTCCTAAGATATTATGACATATTTTTCATTTTCTGGGGGTTGTGCAACCGTGCAACCCACGCACAAGCCACCACTGCTAAATACATATATTTGTCTTTCAGTTATAGTGCAATATATTCTGCGGTCCCCAGATGACACCCCCTTCCCAACTGGTTTTCTTTGGGGACCGGAATGGTTCTGGTACGCGGTAAGAGAAACTGATAAGCATTTCTATTGGTTTTTGTGTGATATGAAATGTAATGGTTTTAATTCCTTGTCGTCCCCCGAAAAGAGAAAGCTGTCTCGAGTGTTACCCTTTCACAGTAGGTGAACTTTAGCTGGACGGATGAATATTAAAGGGAACGGCTCCGACTGGTAAACAGTGTCCGAGAGGGACGAGGGGCGAGAGACTGAAAGCATTCGCGATATCTTGTATATTTATCGGAAAACACTGGACATCTCAACCAACGAGACTCTTCATTTTACGACTGTCTAAATTGAAGTCAAACGTGACATCCTAACAGTGAGACCGCATAATAGCTCTCCCACGATGCAGAGGAAAGTGTCTGTCCGTTTCATACCACTTGATACGTTTCCTGATGATAGAGTTGTCCACGACTTACAAAAACTGTGACTATGAAAGAAAGTGGACAATTTGTGTTTCCTCGGCTCTATGGATTTTTGTTGCATGACAACTTCGATGAACACATAGAAACATGATTTTTATCCAAATTGCGAAATAAAAGAATGAGTTTGCGTAACCCCTTGGTTCCAGCACGGCCCTTTTCTTTCGCCTTAACATGCGGGTAAATACGCAAGGAGCAGGCACTTAATCTTCGCCTGCCATAACCGCCCGACGCCAACGTCAACGCGCAAAACAAGCGAAGGTCCAATGAAGCGTCAGCCGCCAACGCGCCGGGTGGCGGTCTGCGGCACTAACGGCCGGGCGGACGACGACGGGGTAAACAAGCGAGTAGCGGAGTGAGCGTGCCCCTCCAATCGGCTGCGGCCGTCGCTGCGCTTTGCCGCGCCGCCGCCCGCGCTTGTTTTCAGCTGCCAGGGAGCTGCTAAGAATAGTGAGGAAGGAGATTAAGTGCTCTGTCGACGCCGGTGCCCTTTTCCCTCCCCTCCCCTCCCTCCCCGAATTTCTCCTCCGAGGCACCGTCGAAGTGTTGCGCTGTGCCGCAGGCATTTGCGAGCCCGCGTGCCCTGATGGATCGCAGATTGTCGAGTGGCGCGCTGCCACGTGGTGTGATGGAGGTGGGAGCTGATGTCACAATTTCTAATGGATGCCACCCAGGGCCAGTGTAACACTATTTTTTCTTACCCTTCTTCTTGTTCGTCTTTCCCTTCAGCTTCTTAGTCTTTTTAATCTTACTCTACTTATTCTTATTCTTACACTTCTTCTCTTACACTTCTTATCCCTATTCTTATCATTTTTCTTATTACCCCCCTGCGGTTTGTAGGTATGGTGGCGGTTGGTAGGTTTGCGGGAGATTTTTTTTAGGGTTATCCCGTTTCCCTGCTTCTCAATCCATCATTCAATCATAGCTTCATTGTCTACTCAACAAATCTATTCATAACAGTTATTGCTGAAAATAGTGATGATTGATTCATTGATTACTAGTGATTCAGGGCGCGTCGACTGCTGAAGTAATTAGTCCTATAAGTACAGTGCATGCTTTTTCTCGGGAGGTAGATATGATACTGCACCGCTGGATGGTTACATTCGGCGCCGACCAACTGGCCATCGGCTGGCGGAGTTTTCCTCAACCAGGTATCTCTCACCAGCGGGACAAGCTCTAATATCCCGACCGGTTTTCCGGCATGTGTAGTGCACTAAGCGTGAGTGCGTGCAAGTAAGGGGTGAGGAGAGAACATGGAAGAGGAGAGAAACATCACGCGCGGTTCTTGGCCCGTTTGTTAGGTATTGCTCCGGCATTCGCCTGGTATTGATCGGAGATACCACAGAAAACTACCGATCAGAACAACCGGCCGCTGAAATTCTCCTCCAGACAGCTATAGAACTCTGCCAATCTATCTGACTAGTGTTGATAATCCTCGAACCCAGGACCTCTCGGTCAAAGGCACTGCAGTGACAACAGTTGATGCTCTGAGCCACCTCTCCCGGTGAAAAGAGGGATGAAAGGATCATAATAAAGACAAAACAAACTTCCTCTACTCCTACAACGGTCCAGGGGTTATGAAGCAATCTCTATAAGTTGACTATAAATAGCATTATGTTGAGTAGGTTTGTTTTTCACTACACTATTATTCATCTCATGCCACTTTCATCTCTGCAATACACATACAAAGAGTCTTACTAAATGTGAGAGTATTTACATCTGTTTCTCTGGATTTCTCTATCCACAAACCCAGCTTTAACGAGCTTTAGTCTGATTTCCACAGATTGTAATACTGACTGAGACTGCCATAAGTGATGGACCAAATAGATAGGGTCGGAGAATAAGACCATTTCCTGAAGCCAAGAACATAAAACCGAACGAGAGGGCATGAGGAGAATGAAACAATGAACTTGTTCCGTTACTGATTGTTTATGGCTGCTCACGTAGGCGGCCCACGTTGCGTGCACTAATCTAGCGCTAATTTGTGGGCGACCGGTATGGACCACTGGTTGTCGAGTCAGCCCAACGTAAGTGCTAGTAAGGGAGGTGCTCGGGCGCAATCGCTCTAGTCGAGTGAAAGAAGAGTGGCTTGCGGACCACTGCAGCGGATCTCTGCATTGCTTGCATTTGAGGAGCCCTGTTTGAACACATTGAAGCCCAAGTCTTACCTACACTCGGACTTTGCTTAAAGCTCGAGAGTCCCAAGCCCGAGCATAGCTCGGGCACACGTTTCTTTCGTCGTCTTTCCGCGCACGTGCCCGAGTACACATATGTTCTGGGCACTGAGGAGATGTCTCCATTGATGTGGCAGTATTGTGCTGCTATCTTTTGGACAATTTGAAAATATTTTGCGAAATGCGTGCCGGTAATATCCCTTGCTCTTTGTAGAAGTTTGCGGTGGTAGATAGAGTTCTCTTCCGTGGCGCGTGCGTTGTTTTGACTTCAGATTGTTGAGTTGCAACAAAATTATGATTTTTCGAAAAACAATTTGGAAATTACCGTCGGAAAAATTCGGAAAGAAGCTTTGGATGAAATGTGTGAAAATTATGATTCTGAAAAATACACATTATTGCTGCACAGGATTTTATGCTGTATTTTTGTAATATATCCAAATATATCAATAAAATATGAATATTAACACTTATGTTTAATTTGTTTTCAATTAACAAACAACTTTACAAAATAGTAAGGATTTATGCATGCGTTTCACCAAAATAGTCACTGATGTCAATTAAAATAGGTTCTGCGACCCAACCGGTCACGAAGCACCTGACTCTGTGTTGAGGTAGTCCTTCTCCTTCTTCCAGGAATTGAATTTTGGCACATTCACTTTAAAACCAATATATGTTAACTCTACTAACGATTATTCGTATTACACTTAAGAATGTTATGTAAACTGAGCTTAAGCCTTTGAAAATAAAAGCTTGCGGCTATCTATTGTATTGCTCTGTTTAATTTTTCTGAATATTAACTGTAATTTCAATCAACACTTGCTGCGGTTGCACTACGTATATAGCACTACGTTTATAGCCATATCTGCTAGGGCAACATTAATTATTTTTTAATTTATTATGTTAAAACTTATTTATTTAAAGTTAACAAGTTCGATATGTTAACTCAAGCACATGTTCAAAAGGATGGGACAGATTTTATTATTAGTTACCAAAGAATTAAAATAGTATTTGCTGTATGTCTTCAGATCACATTTACTAGTCAAAATTAATTTTCACAGACGTATGTAACATTTTAATCATTGTTTTATTAAGATGAACTTCCCTAAAATGTTGAATATTCTTAGAAAAATAACCTTTTGTTTTTTAACCTGCAACGTTTTTTAACCTGACACGTGATAACTGATCTGTTCTCTTTAATACGGAGAAACCCCCAATGTCCACCATTTTTTGTTTATGTTTCGATTTTTATGAAACCTAGCGATGGAGTAATGCCCCCTTTTCGAACTGAAAATATTGAAAAATGTTAAATAAGAAATGAAACTAAGTCGAAAACAAATAACATCAAAATATAGAAGGCGTTTAAGAGTTAAGACAAATATAAGAAAACATATGGACATAAAAAAAGCCGAAGTTTCTTGCATGTGAAAAATGTAATGCATTTAATAATACGATATTTCACGATAGCACGGTAATTCTCTCTTATAAACTACATATATAGTGTTAGTGCCTCAGCCAAAATTAGACAATTTGACAAATTACTTCGTTAAAAGAAATTGGTTTCAAAAAGTTCCGAACAAATGTTTTCTATAACTTTCTGAAAAAACTAATCACAAATATACCAAAAACCATGATACGTTTACGGTTTGTTTCAAGAACCAGATCTAACCATCTGTTTTTCATTGAAAATTAGAACAGAAACAAAATAGAAGTACGAAAATTGTGGTGTCACAGCTCGTTTGTTTTCCAATTGAAAACGTAATAATCTTCTAATATTAATTCTCAAAAAATCATTGTTTTCTTAGTGATTTTCAAACACTTCCCCCACTAAGCATATGAAAAGTGCAATAAAACAGCATTTTAAAAATTAGCATGTTTGCGTAAAATACCTTAGCATTTTGTTGGAATCTCACTGTGATTTTCAAAAACATTGCTCTGAAATATAACATATACGTATCATGCCCTTTGAATGCAATATGGGATGCGAGACCGCCTTTATTTGGCTGAGAGAGCGGAGGCAAAGCAACGCCGGCGGACCGCCAGCAGCGCTCGCAGCGGAGCAGAGGAGGAAGCGCCGCCTGAAGGTGCCCTGATTGCGCCTGCGAATTGACGAAAGGCTCTTCGCCTCGGGCTGCCAGAAAGAGGCGGTGGTGGACAAGAGGCACAGGGAACGGCGGGGTAGGGTCCGCGTCGGAGGCGATGGTGGCAGAAGTGGCAGTGGTAATAATGGAAGCGGTGATATTGGCGGCGAGGGTGTTCGCAGAAGTGGTGTCGACGGCGGCGTTCGCTTTAGGGATCGTGGTGACGGTGGCGATGACAGTAACATTGCTGGTGATGGCTGGGGCTGTAATGATGGTGATAGGGGCGGTAGCGATTGCGGGGGTTGGATGTTGATTGTTTGTGATGCTGGGCGCATCAACTACAGTGGTCATTTGTCCCGTAGCGTAGTACATGTTTTTTCCTCGAGAAGTGGCAGTAATCTTCCTCCGCTAGATGGAGAGATCAGGCGCCGACCTACCATCGACTATCGGGGTTACCCTCAACCAGGTAACTCCCTCCAGCAGGGCACCACCATCGCCAGCCGGGATTAGCTCAAAACTACCGCCCGTAGTGTATTGTGAGTGTGTGTGTGTGTGTCTGTGTAAGGGGTGAGGACAGGACAAGGTAGAGGAAGGAAAGATCGCGCGCGTTTCGTGACCCGTTTGTGAGGGTACTGCTCCGGCATTCACCGGGTGTTGATCGGAGAAACCACGGAAAACTACCGATCAGAGCAGCCGGCCTCTAGAATTCTCCTCCAGACAGTATCTGAATTCAAACTAGCTAACAAGATACTGCCGATGGGCGTTGGAGATGATGACTGTGGCAGTGACAATAACTGTAATGACGATTACGGTGCCGGCGGTGGCGTTGGCGAGCGTTGGATGTCATATTTGCGACGGCGGTGGCGATATCAGGGACTCCAACGATGGTGGTGGTTTTCGCGGAGAATGAGTTAATGGGTAAGGTGATGGTGAAGGCGAGGGTGGGGGACGCGATGGCGGTGATGTTATCAGAGTTGGTGATGGCACTGGCTGCAGTGGTGGAAGCGGGGGTGGAGGCGGCGTCAGGGCGCATTTTTCGCGTGCCGCGGCCCTCGCTGCGTGAAAGACGCCGGAAGGATGAAGAATGGGAACCGCTGGCGGAATACCTCAGCCGTCTATGGTCGCGGCTTCCGAGTGCTTCTTGTCGCGCTCTGGGTCAATTGAAAGGACTTCACAGAATTGAGGCTGTGGCCGCTGGCACAATGCTACAAGTTAATATGAAGTACGTTTCAGTTCTTGAAATAAATAAATTTTACATCTTATAGCACTTGGTGGATGAAAATTAACACTCTAGGAAAGGATTGCAATTTTCACTATGAAAAATACAAATTAATAATAGTTTTCTAAATAATTAAATAATTGTTTAAATCTTATTAATTAGTACAAAATCAATTAAAAATCTATGAAAATAAACTGGAGAGAAAATAATGAACATTAAATTACTTGGTTTTTATTTCTTAAGATATTTTCTAAAATATATTTCATCGCGTTTTGGAATCCTTGGTAATTTTTTACACATTTCAATTACCGAATATTAAATTAAAATTGAAAGAAAGTCTTGTGACAATAGCAAAGTAACCCACACCAGCCACAACAAGTCTCTCGATATTAAAAAACATGTTAATATTTCGATTTTTAGTCGAAGTGTCACTCACACTGTTAGCGGAAGGCTTGAGGTGGCAGGTGTTGCTTATCTAGTTGTTGCCTCAAGCCCGTCAAATACATATTCAAGATTTCATTTCTTGTTTTCTGTTTTTAATGAAAGATCGAACTTGCGACGTCACTTATATTTTATCTTCAACGATGTAAAATGGACCCCTACCTCGCATCACAAGCCAGGTTCCCTGGTTATTCATATTGAGCTTTCCTTTGTGCTCAATGACCACGTCGATGCCAACCAATCGCGTCCCCAGGCGCAGCTAGGGCTCCGTCGCCACCCGACGCCACCGCCGACTGTTGCTGCTCTCCGTCAAAATGATAAAGAGGCCTTGGCGTGGGCGCGACGTTGATTACGGAAACAGCTCGCTTTAATTTTCCTGACACTCGGCATTCGAAGTTGCCTCTTCAATTCCCTTCTCTTCCTGCAACGCCAACGGTATGTTCCAACCGTTCTATTAAATCAACGTGTTGGGTGTACTCACGAATAAAAATCACATCATTTGTAAAACCCGCCAATATTTTAGAAAGTCTAAAATGTTATATTACTTAACAAGTTTGCGAAACACGCGTACGCCAAAGTGCACGCTCGAACGTGTTGCGTGTTTTTTTAAACAAACTGCGTAAAATGATGTTTCGGGCCCTCTTTTTTATGTTTCGAATGAAAAAGTAGCTGTTTTACACCCCAAAAAATACAAGAATATGAATCAGTATATCGTGCGTGGCGTATTAATTTGTTAAAAAATACTCATATACATATTAGTTCTATGGGAATAAAAATAATATTTGCTTGAACTTCGTCACTTAGTAATATTATTACCATAGTAATAATCAGTATTTCCCGGTCGAGGCAAAAATATAGTTGTCGCTTTTCTTTAAAATCGTCCCAGTTTATGTAACTGTGCGACGAAAAAAAGTTTAAGCAGGCAGATCTTGCTAGTTACGGTGTAGAGAATATGTCATGTTTGCCTCATCCTCATGTCGCTCATACCCCCAATCATGGGAATTTTAACTAGACCCAGGCATGGGGACACCGGTAGCTGGCCGGCGAAGTCGGACTACCGACCCAAAACGCCAAATACATACAAATAATCAGTATTTAGTGATAAATATTTCTTTCACAGTCTGTTATAAAAATGAAATAGATGCTAATGGGAAAATACTGCGGTAAAACCGCATCCATTTAAACAAAAAAAAAAAAACTGGTTTATAAATTTCTTGCACTTGTATCGAAAACATTATGGAACAAAAAGCAGATGTTGATGCCATGTTTTAAGTACATTAAATACTTTATTTATTTATTTACAGCTTGACAATGAACAACCAATTCATTTGCTTTCAACAGAATAACATTTTAGAAACGAAATTAATTTAGATTATTACTAAATTAAAATGTGTCAATTACTGTAATTTTAATTTCTTTCGCCACATTTCTCA
The DNA here is from genome assembly GCA_011170035.1 of Teleogryllus occipitalis. NCBI lineage: Eukaryota > Metazoa > Arthropoda > Insecta > Orthoptera > Gryllidae > Teleogryllus > Teleogryllus occipitalis. The sequence goes on from BLKR01001040.1 coordinate 262,301, forward strand.
ATCACCTTTCCTTTAAATTTATTTTCTTTCTTGATATGTGTTACTCCTTGAATTTATATTAAACTTGTTCTTTCATTCTCACTTTTCCCTATTAGACATTCCAAAATGTTTTTTCGTAATTATTCAATCGCTTAATCTTCCTGCATTTTCATACATCTCCTGTGGTTTTCTTTATAAAATATAATTACATGAGATTTACTTTCATTATTTCTCGTTACAAATAATTTTGAAATTTGAGTCAAATTTTGGACTCTTCTTACTCATAAAGCTTCATTTAATATAGTAACTTACATTCCATTCTATCTGAACTTTTTTTCTTGAGAACCAGGTCTGAGAATTGTAACATTCAATACTATTTGTAGTGAAAATTTAGAGACCATGCAGTACACTAAACTTCGTTGATAGACACTATTGGAAAAACAGTTCACCTATATTATTTTACGCATATGAGATTGTAGGAATTTCAATTGAACTGACGCGTTGATAGAGAATTATCATCACTATAGATCATTAATTTTTAATTTTCTTGTTTTGGTCATCTTTATGATCGACTTCGGTGGCTCTTGGCATCAATTGCAGTGTCTATGACCGGGAGGTTCTAGGATTCGACGGTGGCTGGATTTTCGACAGTAGCTAGGTAGGTAGGTAGGTCGAATTCAGCCGCTGTCTGGAGGAAAAATGTATCGGCCGGCGGCTCTAATCGATAGTTTTCTGTGGTTTCTCCGATCATCACGAGCCAAAAGTCGGAGCAGTTCCCTAAAAAATGTGTCACGATGTTTCCTTCCCCTTCTTTGTCCTATCCTCACACTTTACACTCACGTGCCTGGAGACCAGTCGAGAGCTTAGAGCTTGTGCGGTGCCATACTGGTGAGAGATACTTGGCTAGGGAAAACCCCGCTAGCCGACCTCTATGTCGTCGCTGGATTTGACCATCCAGCTGGGCAAGATAACCGCCACATCTCGAGGAATACACATGCACCACTCTTGCGGACTTTTAGAAGTTGACGCGCACGTAGTCACTAATCAATATTCTTTCTGCTTTTCTTCATATTGTATACGACGACCAAGGTTGAAAGTGCGTGCGTTGAGATTAAATAATGCAGCCCGCGGAGCTCAAGTGTTAGAGTAGTTGCATATACAGCGACAGTCAAGGAGCAACGTTCACGCATTGCTCTTACTCTTACTATACTCTTACTTTACTCTTACTATATAGTTTTCTCGCTTTAGCTGTCGGCGGGAACATTAGTTCATACGCTTTTGGTTAATGATTCCACTTTTCAAAACTATTCAGTTTGGGTGGTTTTAAAAAGAGGTTACGAGCCGTTCTTGAGAAAATAATTTTTGTAATATATCTATCAATTTTGTATCATTAAGGATCCACAAAATATTAATTCTGACTGCACAATGTGTTAGACGAAGTAATTTGCTACTACAAAACCCCGATTTATTGACTTTTTTGTTACCAGGTTCCGGCAATAGGAGTTTTCCTGACGAAAATCGGTGCTTCGCTGTTCACAATTATAGTACTCTGGCTTCTTATGTAATAAAGCGAGAAAGTAAAAAGAAATAGAGGGAAATCACATACATCGAGGACAAGTGTTGCGGGTTGTATTTGGCATGAATATTTAGATGTGTTTTGTAAACAAATCCTTCACATTTTTAAAGTTAAAGTGCAATTAGTCACGTCTCCGCGAAATTATCTTTCTTTAGAGACCTCATTTGAAAATATTTGTTCTGTGTGAGAGCTTCAAAAGGTATGTATACTACGGAAATAATATAGAAGGCGACTAGTAATGTTTAATTTAAAGCTGAAATTTACTAATAGGTGTAATTTTCAATGAAATAGTGTAAAACATAACATTTTGAATATTTTAATAATTAATTTGCAGTCTGTTATTTGAATCTACAGATAATTACTTATTACGAAATTTTAATCTTACTTTTTGTTTTATTTAATATAGATAATAATTATTTTTCATCACAAGTATATGACACTTTCAATTAGGTTAGCTTATTTAATTTACTCTTGATTCTATTATTATTTTCTTCGTGATTATGTTACATACATCTAGACGTGTGGCAGTTGAATATTTTACTGTTTCCCAAATAATAAAATCAAACAAATGAAAATCAGTATTATATTTTGGGATTTTCGAATGTAATGATAAAGTGAACGAGAAATGTTTGTCCCCAGAGATTCATTATATTTCAAATATTTACAAATTGCAAATTGTTCGCAGGGGTCCATTTCATTATTACACACATTACATTAAGAGCGAAGTCTCTGGGGTGACCCATGGACAGCGTTCTAGCTTTCCGTGATACGATCCCTGGTTCGATTCCCGGTCTAGGAAACAAAAGAGCTCAATCTTTTCATTACAATCGTCTCCGTATCTATAGCTGTGTATCGAAAGAAGAGATCAGGTAGCCCAAGCGCGCAAGATATAGGGAAAGGAATGCGTCATGCGCGCCACACCTCCCCCTTAACCACAGGTGTGAATGAAAACAGGGTCCAGTTTCGGAACACTGCTGGCTGGTAAAAGATAGATTAATCCGACACCAATGTGTCAAATACACAGATGCGTAATAAATAGATGAAACACACTTAATAATAATAATAATAATAATAATAATAATAATAATAATAATAATAAGAAGAAGAAGAAGAAGAAGAACTACAACAACAATAAAAACGTTAATATTGGGAAATTTTAAACAAATTCATTCATCCACCGCGAACATGGACTAAATTTCTCAGAATTTTATTAGCAGCACATAAATTCGCCGGTCTTAGTCACATTTATGATGTCAAGAACAAGCACAGCAACTGATTTCGTCGTATGTATTTATACATTAGTTTCCCTAACTGAAAAAATAGAAGCTTTTTGAGATGGGAATTTTTGACGTTTTTAATTTAGCCGACTATTAATTACAGATTTTATTACTAATGACATACGTACACATATCAATAGCGAGAAGTATGAAAGGCGAGAGGACGAAAATCCGCCCACTGGCCGTGCACGCGAACAGCGCTCGCCTACGGAGCAGGCGTGGCCGTCGTGGGCGCGGATGCGCGCGCGCGCATGCGCAGCGATGGGCGTCGGAGCGGAGCGGCGCGTCGCGGAGCGGTGGCCGAGGCCCACAATGAAGCCGGCGCGTCCGCCGCCCGCCAGCGCCTTTGTGCCGTGATGGATCACGCCACGGCCACCGCCCCCCTCACAATGCGCCCGCCGCGCCGCGCAGCGCCGCGCGCACGCCCGCTGTTTTTGCACCCACGCCGCTCCACGCGACGCGGTGGCTCTCCAATGATGCCACTCTCCGCGAAGGCATATTTAACCTGCGTTTCCGTGTATGGCAAGGTCGAATTTCCAGTGATAATTCATTTTGTCAAAATATCATCTTGATATAAATTACGTGTCGAACGAAAATACAAAAGAGAACGTGATACGTAATTTTGCTAGAAACGATATTCATTCTTGGCTTCCCTTTCCTGACACTAACTCTACGAAATGAAATGAATGCATTATTTATATGCAATTTAGAGAACATTAAATGAGTCCCAGGAGACGTTTTGAAATGTATAGAAATAAGAAGTTCATCAGTCAAAATCAAGCTTTCGCCTTGGATCAAAATCAACTCGTAAAACGATAAAGGAATTTGCATAACTTATAAAGAATTCATAAGGAAGCCGCGTCTATGGTATAGTGAATATGAAACAATGTGAATTAACTTGTCATTGTCTTTGGCACCAAATATTTTTAGAAGATTGAAGAATATTAAAAAATCAAATGCATTATTGCTTCTCTCATTCTACCACTTCAGAAACACAGGAAATGTGTTTCCCTATGTAACGTCCTAATCAACAAATCCTCAGTTCATATATGTTCACCAAATGTATTTCTCTTCGTTCTTTCCCAGAAAATGTAATAATTCGTTGTGTGTTTTACCTTTCTCAGAATATGGCATTAACGGACTTCGTTGAATTAAGAGCATTGACAGCTAGGGTTTCTAACAATGGAAATGTAGGAACAGACATTTCCGAAGAAATGAAATATAGCCTTGCCGTAATAAATGCGAGAGACAGAGAGAAAGAGATCTATTCATTTCCAATTCTCGTAATACATTGTCGATCAGCTGTCTTGTATTATTGAAAAACGGAAAAATAAATTTAAAACTTGTTCGCAGAATTGAAATATAGTTCCTAAATTTGTGTAATATCTTTTTGATAATCTACTGCACAAAATTAATACATACGTTCATCTGTTTATAATCGGGGACGAAATCGTGTATTGAAAACAGGATCATTGCAGTTGGTTTTCCAAACAACGTTTTCTGTATGACTTTCTTATGAGATTTCTCGTCTGTTGAAATTAGGACACAGAAATTTCCAATACGCTATTCACAAGATATTACTGAGCGTGATTCATATAAAAAAAATCATTTCTATGTAGTTTCAACTTGTCCGGAAAATGGAGCTAGAGAAGAGATGGAAAAAGCTCCCGGAACAAACTTTGATTCGAAATCATTACAGTTGGCGCGTTGCATTAAAAAGACCTTCAGCGTGAGATAAGATATCCCAGGAGACGCTTTGTTTTTGAACTGAAGCCAAGAACCTTCTGTTTGTTTCCAATAAAACTTGATTCTTATAATTACCTGAAAGAGAGAATTCGAAATTACCCTGAGGTCCATTATGCAAACGAATTTTTATTGTTAATTTCAGCTTATATTTTCTGTAACAAAATGTTCTGGGAAGTAATAACTAAAGACATTAAAATAAAATATGAGAGGTTTTAGTATCTACTTGTAATATACTTTTATTTTTAATCTTGAGCATTTCGACTGTTTTCAAGCTTAATTCTTCGGGCAATTTTCTGTAATGACGTCATAATATACGAGCTACAGTGGTGGTTAGCATTTGGCTTAGCTCAACAAATATTCTTAATGAAAAACATGATGGACCTGACATCAATGTCTTCTCACTTTCCACGCGTCTTTCCCTCCCTTTCTAGAGCTTTCTTCACAAAGTTACGTCACTTCGCCGCTCTCTAGCCTCTTCTGTCCTCTTGATCACCATGCAGCCCTTCTGTAGGCCTTCCAATGGCCAACTAGTATGAAAATCCATAGAAACATATTCGTACATGCCTCTCAACGGATCTGTTTATTTTACGAAATTCCCGCTATCGATTCCTTCATCTACTCACCCTTTTTTACACAACCTCCTGTCAAAGTGTTAATTTTTTGCCGTACTTTCTAACTCACCAGCGTTCCTTACCCAACTACCCAGCCAATCACCACCCTTAATTCAATCAAAATATTTTACATCTTATCTTCACCTGCGACTTATTTTGTAGCGGTCAGACTGGCCGCCTTTCACCACCTAGGACCAGAGTTCAACTCCCGGTCGACCCATGTGGAATATCTGATGGACAAAGCAGGATCGCAGCGGGATTTCTCAGGGTTCTCCCGTTTCTTTTACTCTTCGTTCCATCATCTCTCAAATTTCGTGTTCATAGCTCTCATCATAATCATTACATCTCAGGACAAACGCGTTACCTTGAAGGTCGACCGTCTACACCTCTTCTATCCCTCCCTGGGGCGATCCCGCTCTCCTTCCACCGGCACGACTGGGGTTCAACATCCGATTGAACCATGTGCAAATTTTGATGAACAACGTGGTTCGTAGCAGGTTTTGTCAGTTTATTCACATATTTGATAAACACCTTCCAATCAAAAACAATCTTCCGTTTCTAGATACGAGATAAGAGTTGAAACAACTACTTTCATCAACCATTCAACCTATCACCGTTCTTAACATCAATCTTCCCCGGGCTGTCCTAACCCAAGAACCCAGCCAATCACTCTCCTTACCAATTAAACAACTTATCCTAAGACCATCCTCAACAACTACCATAACTCCCACCTTTCCCGTTTTCAACCGTCTCACTCTGCCTCTAACTACCTTTTCATTACCACCCTCGTGAAACACCATTGCATCACTCCACCCACCGCCCTCACCTAACTGCCCATCCGCCGCGCCGTCGCTGCGCCCTGAGTCCTCCGCCATAACCGGGGTTCAACAGTTCTTCATGAACAATGTGGGTTCGTAGCAAGTTTTCTCAGAGCTCAATCGCATATTTGATAAACACCTACGAATCAAAAACAATCTTCCGTTTCCGGATACGAGATAAGAGTTGGAACCTTACTACCTTCATATATTTGATAAAAATCTTCGAATCAAAACCCATCCTCCGTTTTCAAATACGTGAAAAGAGTTGGAACATCTACCTTCATCAACCATTCAATCTATCACCGGTCTCAACTCCAATCTTCCCCGGATTGTCCTTACCCAAGAACCCAGCCAATCACTCTCTTTACCAATTAAACCACTTATCCTAAGACCATCCTCAACAACTACTATAACTACCAGCGTTCCCGTTTTCGACCGTCTCACTCTGCCTCTAACTACCTTCTCATTACCACCCTCCTGAAACACCGCCATTGCATCACTCCACCCACTGCCTCACCTAACTGCCCATCCGCCGCGCCGTCGCTGCGCCGTGAATCCGCCGCGCGTGGCGCAGGCGGCGCGTGGGCGATCGCGACGGCAGCGTATTAGCCTAATGGACGCTCCGTCGCTCGCCGCGTGCCGTGCGCCGCGCTTAGTGCGAATCGCCTGAAAGGTAGCAGCGCGGGGGTGACGCACACAACGGAATGGCAACGCCCCAGGGTGAGGGGGAGAATATTTGGAGGGAAATGTAATGTAAAGGGGATGGTTGTTTTACCTGTATGTCAGTTCATGACTTATTCAAGGGTAGCAATCACCTTTGTGAATTAGAATTCGTTGTTTCGCGATTAATAGAAGTTAAATAGATGATAAAAAAATTGAGAATGGGCAACTTCAAAATATGCGTATCTCTGCCTACCATTATGCAGATAATTCCTTGTCCTTCCGTTCTCATTCTTACATCCACGCGTAGGAAACCATCGTTGTTATGACACTTTTCTACCTCCAGTTCTCATTCTGGCCTGTTTCTGTTAGTATTTTTCTTCATCTCTTTCTAGATCTGCCCAAAATCTTCATTCCTCCTTTGTTTTGTTCTCACACCTAACTACTCTCTTTCCCGCCTTTATTAATTTTGTTCTAAACTACTCTTTCCTCGATAGATACCCAGGTTTACAATAATCTAGACCCAAACTCTGTATATTTAATTTTCCTGAATCCATTTAATGTTCAAAAATGGAAGTCCATAACGTATATTTCTTGCAGAACCAAAACTCTTAACTCCAGAAATATGCGTACTACTATAAAACTATAGTCAATTAGTGTGTGGAAATAATGCGATTTTCACACGAACGGATGAATGTAAATTTAGATGATTACATGAACAGGAAAGTGGTTTGTATTTGCTTTTCAGGCAAAAACAGTCATATTTGAACAAGGGATTTAAAACACTTTAATCCCAGTTGAGTACCCTATTGAGCTATGCCGGTTGGATGATGTACTACATTATTGGTTGGAATTTAATAGCAAAAGCACATTGAAATATGCAGAAGTAGATAGAATGGAGTTAGAATTTTTTCATGTAGATCTTAAGACAGCTTTCTTTTGAGTGATAATTGACGACGCATAAAATAATACAAAAATTTAAAAAAATATAATTTCTCAATCTTTAGCTCTTCATTGATATCGCATCACTATAAACATTTATTAATAAACTGGGAACATCAGCAACAAGGCATTGAAAATCCAATCGTAAAATAATGGCAACTGAAGTAAACCAATTTCCTTCACGAAACAAAAGTATATTTTTACCGACCGCACCAGTATTAATAATATCCATTACTGTTTCTAAACTCTATCTAAATAAACTTTAAAACAAAACTTAACGATTAAGTTTAGCAAAATAAATTACAGTATTTGAGCTGCATGAAAGTATGGTCTTGCCGTTTTTCCTCATTAGTTTCTATACCTTGCTTTCAATCTGAAGAGTCTTATGAGGCTGTAAAATATTAAGAAGGAGAGACAAACTTCCTGACAGTGAAGGAAAGACAAAACGCCCGGCAACGACCGAGACGAAGTGAAATGACACGCTACCGATGTGTCTACTGACGTGAGGAGCAGTTTGAGGTATTGAAATAATATTAAAATCTCTCGAGAAAATTTCCGAAAGCTTTCAAGAGAAAATAGTGATCATATCTACTATGAATTTTCTCGACAACCTTATTTACACAGCGGTAAAAAGTGGTTGATTTTATTACTTTGGAAGTATAGCGAAATAGTCAACCACTGCGAATTGAAATTCAATATATTCTTGCTTTCTTAACATTGATTCTACATTGTACACATACTCTAAAAAAGCCCAATCTTAACACGCTTCAAGACCTCTTGCACTTTTGGGGTACTTTCTTCACTTTTGTGAGATCTTCAACACACTCTTTTTCTTCTGTTCTGAAAAACCCTTTTCCCATATTCACGATGTTCTTGTCACGTCGTATTTAACTTGTGGTCCTCGTCAACGAAGTCTTAAGGCCGGACAGAACTACTGACATTGATGAACTAAAACGATTCCCTTAATGACGCAGTTCCCTCAATCTCTTTCACTTGTCACAAATATTTCAAAAACACTTCTCGAGACCCTTTACTTGAAAACCATTAGGGTTATATGTGTTTGTAATAAAATAAGTCTGTAATAAAATATTTTTGCCTTTTCATTTTTTTTCTGTACGATGTTTTATTTTGGATCATTAATTTTTGTATGGTTTATTATATTAAATTGTACTTGAAATCTGATTTCAAAGTTTGTTGCATTCTCATTATGTCATAAGTTTTCTTTGTTCATAAGAATTACTAGTGAAACTTTCTGAAGATGTTTATCATGAGAGCAGGATTATGCCATTATTTTATTGACATTGTCTACCAACCAAAACTAATTGTAAGAATTATTCTGTAAATGGCCGCACCTACTGTCGGCAACTGTTAATGTATGTTTTCTCTGAAAATTCTCTTGACTTTGCTCACCATAACGCATGTTAAGAGTTTGGTATAACCGGATATTTTGAGTGATTATTTGTTATGTATGTGGATGGGGATCAAAGGGATCACTGATGACAAATGATGTCACTGAATGTTCACTATATTTGAATTCACTATATCCAGAGTGGTCTGTCAGTGTTTTAAAAGTGAAAATAATGTCATAATAATTTTAACTTCAAACCGCAGTCTTTCAACTATGCGGTACAACTTTTACAACTGGTATTGTTTGTGAGGAAATATTCTAATTTTGCTAATTGCTGAGACTAAATTTAAAAGAAAATACAATCTTTGAAATATTATTTCTTCCTTCATTCCTTCACGTTAATTTTTCGTAGATTTCCCGTTACTTCTAGAATCTGATCACCCATGCTACGCAGTAAGGGTACCCGGAAGAGGTAAATGTCTAAAAATGCATAAGAGAAAGTGCAGAAATTTCAAAACAATAACACAATGAAAAAAATCAACGATATATTTAGAGTTTTGAATTGTCAACTCGTCATAAAAGCGTGGTGCACATTCTATTTTGTTACTACTTTATTTGAATAAACATTCACGAAATTGCACAATTACCTTGCTTAAAGAATAACTTTTCCTTTAAAAATCAATATATACTATGGAGAAAGAAATAGCTGATTTACTTTTTAAATAAAGTATAGGTTGAAGAATTTCAGCTTTATTATTTTTCAGTGATTTTCTTCGAAGAGAATGTGGTAGAAGACGTTAGCATCGACCCACAGCGAGTACTAAGGATAAAAGGAGCATTCTCCTGTACCAGGCTTTAACAAGACGTAAATTGTCTCTTGACGAGAGCTGTGGGATTGAAGATGTGATTAAACTGGATCCTGTGTGTCGTGCTTCTCATGATTCTTCTCTCGGGTAATCCCTAATACAATTTTGAGCCACTCTCGGAAGAATAGAGAAAATTCGGAGAAGATTTTTCAGGAAAATATCTCAAAATCCTTTGTGTACATAAGCTTAGCAAACGAAGAGCTTCCAACCAACATTACACATTTCAGTATAACAAAAATATACAATAGACAGGAAAAATACCTACTAGAAATGTAGAGTAATTTAATATTAAATATGAATATATAAAAATAAATTATACAAACAAGCGTTTAAAAAGCGAGTTCGCTGTGGGGTAAGTAATCACAAAACATATGATTATTTATAAAGAAATAAGTTAGAAATAGTAAGGAGAAATCCATTAAATTCACGATATGATGAATTCAAGGTCGGCTGTAACTTTCAAAATCGCGTTATTTTCATACGACTGTTTAGGGACTTGTAAATTGTAAAAATGTATCTCCTTCCATTTCCTATTAAGGTCGTTCTTACAAAGTTTTCAGAAGCAAAGCAGAGGAAGGTACCATGTCCTGCGAAACTCAGAACACGATGAGGAAACTCGATAAAAAGTTCAGCTTCTTCTTGTGCAGTAGGGGAATAATACAAGTCTTTTGGAGAGCAACCGTCCTGCCATTATTTTTTCAGATTATGAATATAGGTACAGTGAAGTTGTATAGTGATACAGTTGATGAATAGAATTACAGTGAATTAAAAGAAATACTTAAATTACATTTTCAGCAGTTTATTCACCCATTTTATTTATGCGTTGTAAATAAGTATCAGGAAGATATCATTCAATATAAAAATATAATAAAAATAAATATTAAAATAATAAATTGTTACTAACACTTGAAATAATTTTCTTTTGAATAATGAACTAATATTCTGTTCTATTGTGTATGTCTCCCGTATAGTCAAATATTGACATCTTCATGTATGCATCGTTCATAAATTGTTAAAAAATTGAACATAATGTTAAAAATGATTCTGAAATAGTAGGTTCTACATGGTGTTACCATCAATAAGGTCCTAGAAAATGAGACAACAAAAATAACCAATGTATTAACTCCACCAACATATGTTCTTTTATAAATACTTCCTTCTCGTAATTTTTTTCCATGGGTCTGAGATATCTTTGAATGACGAATTCTTTCCTTGACTTGGCTTTTTGTTATTCTTTATCTAAACATTGTTATTTCTTGTGTACAGTAATTATGTAGAAGAAATTAAAATATTAAAATTCTCTTACGGTCGGACGGACTTTGACATGCTTGCACTCTACATAGGAGACTATTAACAGTTGACACACCCGGAAACAAAATACATAATCAATCAAGCGAATATAACCTGATTCCTACTTGGAGAACACATTGAGAAAAAAATTGGTTTAAGCTGAGCTAACTCTCTGCGAGCGAGCTTTGAAGTAATCTTTCATTTCTCAGCATTCTAGGATACGTGAGAGACCTGCATCTGACGTGAACCGACATATTCATCTCACAGAGCAAATATGTGTATTTAGAGACTTTAGAATTCCTTAACTTAATAAATTATGATGTTCCATAACTTATTAAATAACATTACCTACATCAACGTTTGGCTTCGAGTTAACGTTCATTTAATAACAGAAACTGGCAACTAGTAACATGTAGAGAGCAAAGGAAAAGGGTAGTGTTAACATGAAAAGATAACTTGAAAGCCGTCAAAAGATGTGGAAGTGAGAGTTGAGGGATGTTGGATAAATCTAAATGAGGGGTGAAGCCAAATCATGTGCACGAAATAGCTTAAAGAGAAAGTTATGTTGATGAAAAGATATATTAAACCGGAAAGACAAAAGATAGAGAAGAATGAGAAAAAGGGGGTGAGCGAAACGGAGAGAGCGAAATGGAGAGAGCGAAACGGAGTGAGCCAAACGGAGAGAGCGAGATGGAGAGAGAGCGAGGGAGAAAGAGCGAGCGAGGGAGAGCATGAGGGAGAGATACCGCGAGGCGGAGAGAGTGAGAGCGAAGGAGAGAGAGAGAGAGAGAAGGCGCAAGGGAGAGATACAGCGAGCGAGGGAGATTGCGAACGAGAGAGCAACCGAAGTAGAGAGTGAGAGAGCAAGAGCGAATAAGAGCATAGAAAGTCACATTACCAGACGAAGGAAGGAAACTGATATTAGCACGAGGCAATTTTTATTACATTTAAATTTTTTCGCACTGCTTTGCGTAGTTCGTCGTAATTTTGTCACTTGCTGCTAGTTGCTTCTCAATTTCTGGGATACTAGTTTTGTTGAATGTTTGCCAAATGACGCGATATTGTTGTTTACAGTTGTTTCTCAAAATAAAAATTAGGTTGCAAATATGAAGAAAGGAACAATGAATTCGATCTATCGTGTGTCAAAAATCCGCCACCTACGGAACGCGAGCCTAATACCTCTGAGTCAGAATCGCTGCAGTGGCAACAATTGTTACCTTAAATTACGTCAGACAATGCAGAGTGAAAAAGGCGCCACATCAGTAAAACTGTTGTTATTAACCATATTCAATCCACTGTGAGATGAGGCCTCTTCCTCGTCGGTGTACACCGGTTATGAGTGGCAACGTAGCTCGAGACATAATGCCTTTCGGCACAGTTTTGCCAGATCGGGCAGTTCTGTCCTAAGTACAACATATTGAAACAAGCAAGCAAGCAAAAAAAAAAAAAAAAACACACACACAACAACAAACAAACAAAAACAAACAAACAAATCTCGTAAAAATGAGTGCGCGACTGAAACTTGAGTCGTAAGTACTAAGTCTTTTAGAGAACAAGGTTTATCTTTCGTAACTAAATTACAATTTCTGGAGGTTTAATGCGTTTAATTAGTCCTAGAAAGTGTTTGACGAGGGTAGCACTGGCGAAAGGGACGTTCTAAATAATACGCTACACCGATATTTTCAGAATTTTTAAATCGTTTAACATTAATAACATAGATTTTTAAATCAATTTGCTTTTTAACACACAAAGGTCGCACTTTAATTCGAGAAAGTGTGTGCAATGTGGCGATTACGATTTATAAAAGCGCGCTCTAAAACCAACGCGAGCGGCGGTGAATCGTGGGACGCTTGCGTTGCTGCACCCCATTAGTGAAGGGTCTCCTGGCAATATTTGCTCGCGAGTTAGGAATTCGTTTCCGCACTTTGTGCTTTGTGGGGGCCGCGCTAGCGAGAGCGTTAAATTCGTTTTTGCCGCCAATCGCAGCGCTAATCACGTTAATCGCTCGTCCGCTGCCGGAGCTTTTGACAGCCCTCGCCGCCCCCTGGGGCCCTTGACCCACCCTGCATGCGCGACACATGGGCATGTCCTTCACGCCTTATGGTGGAAACACTATTTGGAAGAGTGCAATGCAGGAACCAATTAAAACTGGATTCTCATTAGGGTCTCTTAACTCACTTTGAATTTTACTTGAAAAATAACCGAGCGCTCTAAAATGAAGTTATTCGTGTTGAATATAGTTTAATATAATTAAATTGATTAAGTATGTAGTGTTTGTAGGTTTTGTCGTGGATTAATGGATTGCCCGCTAATTTGGGGTGGGCGGTCTCGATTCTCTGTTACTCATTACAGCGTAATTTGTGGCAATGTTCAAAATTGCTACAAAGGAGTCGTTAAAAATATGACGGCATGAATGCATAATACAATTGGTATATTTTTATTAAAATTCAATTAAAAATGTCGATTACTGCATGTTAACATACCTTTCTCCAATTATTGTAAGTTGTCTATCGCAAGTACCCTCTCGAATCAGATACTGCTATGCTAATTCGTTCTGTTTCGTAAAACACGAATTCGAGATGAATCGATTAAAAGTAATAATAATAGCTCACAATTACCTATCAAATTATAGGGAAAATGCACTGTAAACGTTATTTCTCGTAATGGATTAGCATTTCCGCAGAACCAAGTCAATGAGCTAATTTCAAAATTATGATGGTACATTTTACATTTTAAAGCACTAAATTGGAATGTTTATTTAATAAGCATCAAATTATGATAAATGGAACTCACGATCACCCACATTCATCGAGGTGTCGATAATATGGATAAATTCGTCCTAATGCAATGCCATTTCAATATTTAGTTTTTACAAAATGCATAATAGAATTTTGATTCACATTCAGTTTACGTCTGTGGTTTATTGAATGCCAAATGTTTAAATTTTTTCTTTTATAATTTTTTGTTTTATTTTTATAAAAAAAACATTTTGAATATTCAGCGAAGGTTTTCCACGATAAATTCTGGCGTCAAATGGGAGAAAATTCTTCACTAAAATGAAAAAAATTGACATTAATATATATATTGAATCCTTCCTAAAATAAAATCTATAATAATTTAGATCTAATCGTAATAGTTAATATTTAATATTTCTTATACTTGTGTCACTATTATTGCGATCAAACAATTTATCTTTGTTTACAATTTTTCTCAATGGACAGTCAAAAGCCTGAAGGTAAACTGAAGTCTTTGTCGTTGACAATCAATCTGATTTCGCAATACCTAGTCAAGGCAATATTCTTTAAATTTCAGTTGCGACCAGAAATTATTGTTTTCATAACAAAAAGAGAGACATACGTAATAGTTATTTATGATATGAGTAGTAAAAGTGGAATTTTATTTTTTGGGTAGGGAATATTGCGACGCGAAGCCGACAGACCGAGTTCCGCAACCCTAGGAGCAAAATAAAATAACTTTTATCACGTATGTCATACACTATTTTTTAGACAGCCTTGCGGAATTTCTTTTTATTTTAATCCAAGAATACAAATCACTTAATTGAGTACCAAGTTACATTAAGATTAGTACTAGCTGATGCGGTCAGATGAATGTATTTGTTTTCTTTATTTCGTTCACTCTCAGACGAACCTGAACATTTGACCATCCTCTCACTTTAAGCACTAGTGCTTAAAGTGAACTTTTCGCTCGCTGTCCATGAAGTTCTCGCTGGCCTGGAAGTAACCACTCTTACTGACTGTCCAAAAATATACTTTTTCTTTTCAAAATATGATGTTTCGTGATAGTAATATTTGTTTCTTATTTTGAAATTTATTTGATTAAAAGTTATATATTTTATAGATTTATCACAAAAACCTATATCTACAACAGAAACAGAAACGTACTCATCCCGATAGTTATCAAAGCTCTGAGACTTGTTCCGAAAAATTTGTGTAAGAACTTGGTTAAATTTCTATGTTGTTTAAAAGACTGGGTAGTGCAAGACATTGCTTTATAGGAAACAGTCTAATTAAAAAAATCTAGAGTACATTTTGTATTCAACCAATCCATAACATCTTTAGTTGTAAATTAGAGGAATAATAATAATAATAATAGTTATTATAATTATAATAATAATACAAGGATAGAGAAGTACACAGTATTCTTTGTATTGTCTTGTTTCGATAGAATTGTGCTTGATTGAAATATTTGATGCACGCATTTTCAACGGAATGTGCACTTTATATCTTATTTTATATTCTACAGAGGTTTCTACTGATATAACTGATGAAAGTAGAAAATAAATATTACAACAAAAACGGATGTGCGTGTTAAAAGTACGAATTGCTCCAATTTTTTATCACAAAAGAAATACAATTTCCCTCTTTCAGCTTTTCGGCTCTTTGTGTGGGCGAACAATTTTGAAACGGCGAACAAGAAATACTCAATTTTTTCTGAACGTTCGTAAAATAACTCAAAGAAAAAAAAATTCAATGAATTAAAAACGTGGCACGCGAGCTTTCTGACAAGTGGGAGTTCTGGCGATAATGGAGATTCATCGCCAAAACTGGTGCCTTGTACAATAAATACCTCTGAAACAGATTTTTCAAAGCCAGAAAAAAACAACGGAAAAAGCTGATAAAAGAAAGATGTAGTTAAATTGTACAACTGCTACGATTCATTATTTTGGGTTTCCAGGAGCGTCAACAGTTTGTGGGCATTAATACGGTAAGTGTAGTTTTTCCAGTAGTCATATATTAACAATGCATTTGATACACGTGACAGCCTAGTTAGTAACGGTACATATTAGAT
This sequence comes from Teleogryllus occipitalis, assembly GCA_011170035.1. Taxonomy (NCBI): domain Eukaryota; kingdom Metazoa; phylum Arthropoda; class Insecta; order Orthoptera; family Gryllidae; genus Teleogryllus; species Teleogryllus occipitalis. The sequence continues at coordinate 278,223 of BLKR01001040.1, forward strand.
CTTAACTAGTATCACGCTGCGTTGCTCAAGAAACTAAAAATACATTAAGTTGTTAAAAGTGCTCCTACCGCCTGGTCTTCACACTATCCTGCGCGATCGCTGTGGCCGCTAGCTAAAGTTATGGTAGTCTAGGCAGAATGCATTGCTTTGTGGTCACTTCCGAGGAGGAAGCGATTCGCTCTACCACTCCATGTTCACGGCTATGGTGGAAGAAGCTTTGGTGGTTTTAAAGTGAAATGTATCGTTTACACTCACAAAAGACGCTTACAACTCGTAACGTGTGTTGAACGATTGATTATTAATAAATACTCGTGTGATATTGAATTGTAATGTGTGTCATTAATGAGGGAATGAGGGAAAGTTTTCACAACGGAATTTTCGTTCCGCACTCGCCCGCCGTGCAGTTCAGCGTGTAGCGCTGTGTTTGCTCGTATATTGAGTTCCAACTATTGTTTGTGCTACCAGTGAGTTTTCCGGAGTGTAGATTAAACAGGTTTAGTGGTTGAAAATATCACGGGTGGCTTAAGACTCTATCCACTTTACCTAGTGATTGTGATGAGTTAACAACCAGACGGATATGGTATGGCTCCCCGGATCACCCGACCAACAGCGACCTTCCGCCCACCATCAGATTCCACATTTAAACCACCGGCAATGGCAAGGACTACCGCAACAAGTTTTCATATCCGGCGAAAGTAAGTTTGCTCCTCAAACACACTTCCGGCTGCGCAACAAAACCACCAATACAATTATACCACCCGTGATATAAATTTCCCTACAAGAAAGCATGTGCGGGATACGGTGCCGCTCCGGCATTCGCCTAGTGTTGATCAGAGGAACCACTGAAAACTACTGATCAGAGTAGCCAGCCACAATAATTCTCCAGACAGCGGCTGAACCCAACGAAGAAGCCCAGAAGCGGCTGAACCCACGAACTAGCTAGTGCTGAAAATCGTGCCTCCGTCGGGACTGTAACCCTAGGAACTTCCGGTCGGAGAGCACACCTGAAGCAAGAACCGCAAAGAAGATACAGGCATACAATTTTGACGATTTTTACGGCGAAACTACGGCGTCCTATGAAAAAACAAAGAAAAAATCTCAGTGAAACAAAACAAACGCGACGTGATTGTTCGATAAGGTGTCGATTTGCGTCACTGCATCGGAAACTGCGACATCTCGCTATCGTATACCGCGATATGTTACATTTTTTGACGTCAATGAAAATAACAAGAACACTAAGATAATTAGAGGAAACTTTCAACAATTTTCTACAGAAACCATATTATCAAGAAAAATCATTTTAATACATCGATAAATATTCCTCCAAAAATTAAAAAAAAATACATCAATAATGTATACCTAAGTCAGTCCAGATAGCCGAGATTGCCAAGGCAGTAGTGCCATGACGATCGGAAGGTTCGCGGGTTTGAGCCCCGCCTCGGGCATGGGTGTGTTTGTGTATGCCTGTTTGTGTGTGCCGCGTATTCACCCTTCATTATCATCATCATTACATCTTCCATCCTCCAAGGACTAACTATCCTGGGGTATAAAAATCGGATTCAGTCTAATGCTGATCCCCCTGATTATTTACGTGCAAGATTTTTAACATGATAATAATATTGAGCCAATTCAAATGCATGTCCTGCGTGGTCCAAGATGGCTTATTCGCGAGAAAAAACAAACAATACCTAAACTCGTAGTCAACTGTAAAAAGACCTTGATATTAGTTCAACTCAAAAATTAATTAAATAAGACCTCAATGAAAACTGTAAAGAAAAAATATCAAAAAAGGGCACCGCAGGCATCCCAATGAGCGAATGTCACGACGCCGTTTCGTGGGATGCCTGCGCGTCGTGTCGGGGGCGTCGTGTCGGTTGCGTCGTGTCGGGGGCGTCGTGTCGGGGGCGTCGTGTCGGGGGCGTCGTGTCGGGGGCGTCGTGTCGGGGGCGCTGCCGGGGGCGTCGTGTCAGGGGGCGCGTCGGGGCGTCGTCGGGGCGGCTGCAGCCGGGGCGCGTGTCGGGGCGTCGCCGGGGGCGTCGTGTCGGGGGCGCGCCGTGCTGGGGCGCCGTGTCGGGGGCGCGTCGGGGGCGTCGCCGTGGGGCGTCGTGTCGGGGGCGCTGTGTCGGGGGCGTCGTCGGGGGCGTCGTGTCGGGGCGCCGTCGGGGCGTCGGGGGCGCCGGTCGGGGCGTCGTCGGGGGCGGGGGAGTCGTGTAGGGGCGTCGTGTCGGGGGCGTCGTGTCGGGGCGCGTCGTGTCGGGGGCGTCGTGTCGGGGCGTCGTGTCGTGGCGTCGTGTCGCGGGTGTCGTGTCAGGGGTGTCGTGTCCGGGGCATCGTATCGAGGGCATCATGTCGGGGGCGCCGTGTCGGGGGCATCGTGTCGGGGCGTCGTGTCTGGGGGCGTCGTGTCTGTGAGCGTTGTGTCTGGGGGCGTCGTGTCTGTGGGCGTTGTGTCTGGGGGCGTCGTGTCGGGGGTGTCGTGTCGGGGGCGTCGTGTCGGTGGCGTCGTGTCGGGGGCGTCGTGTCGGGAGCGTCGTGTCGGGGCGTCGTCGGGGGCGTCGTGTCGGGGGCGTCGTGTCGGGGGCATCGTGTCGGGGGCGTCGTGTCTGGGGCCTCGTGTCGGGGGCCTCGTGTCGGGGGTGTCGTGTCCGGGGCATCGTATCGAGGGCATCATGTCGGGGGCGCCGTGTCGGGGGCATCGTGTCGGGGCGTCGTGTCTGGGGGCGTCGTGTCTGTGAGCGTTGTGTCTGGGGGCGTCGTGTCTGTGGGCGTTGTGTCTGGGGGCGTCGTGTCGGGGGTGTCGTGTCGGAGGCGTCGTGTCGGTTGCGTCGTGTCGGGGGCGTCGTGTCGGGAGCGTCGTGTCGGGAGCGTCGTGTCGGGGCGTCGTGTCGGGGGCCTCGTGTCGGGGGCCTCGTGTCGGGGGCCTCGTGTCGGGGGTGTCGTGTCGGGGGTGTCGTGTCGGGGATGTCGTGTCCGGGGCGCCGTGTCGGGGCATCGTGTCGGGGACGTCGTGTCTTGGGGCGTCGTGTCGGGGGCGTCGCGGGCGGGTTCGTGGGTTGAGAGACGCGGTGCTAACGACGTCCCGCAGCGCCGCTTTGATCGGCGACGCGTTGGCGCCCTAAACTCACGCCTCTCACTCAGGAGCGCTCGCGGAACAGGTCAGGCACTCCCAGATAGGAAGATAGCCCTCTTTTAACGGATGCTGCGTTTGCAGTGTAGCTCGCCCGGATATCATCAATTGTTAGTGGGGCTTACAGTACCGGCAGCGTATAAACGACTCCGAAAGTTCGATGCTGCCACACATTACTACGTTCATGCCAACATCTACATGACAGTTAAATGAAATCTCAAAACATTACCTCTTACCGACAGGCAATCACACGTCTTGATATGATGTTCATAACCTTTCCCTACAGCCAAACCTTATCCCCTTCCAGACTGCATGGGAATCAGATGAGTCGCAACGCTGAATTATGGCTGTCAGAAAGTAAACAAATCGTCGCAATTTGATTGCTTCAGAGCAACTCACATGGCATATCTCAGGACGTGGCGAGAGAACTGTCCGAGTCGCTTATACGTTGCCGGTACTGTAGTTACTATTTTATGTGGGCAGGTTACACAAACATTGAACGTAAAAGCTGGTTGAGGTGGTTCCATAACAATCGTTGCTTTGCTCTGATTGGGGGATATTAGGGTTCAGGTCCGAATGGTGACGGATTTCCGGCACCAGGTACATAGCTAGCTGGTCGAATTCAACTACTAGCGGCCGACTGTTCTGATGGGTAGTTTTCCATAGTTTATCCGACAAATACCAAGCGAATGCTGAAGCTCTACTCCAACGAAAGTGTCATAGGTCACCCGTGATCTTCGCTGACTCATCCTTGTTCCCTCCTCTGGAAGTTTCCATCCTTGTTCCCTCCAAACCCTGGAACGTCAATTAACAGAATAGTTTTACAGTGAAATATGTGATAGCCCATTTTTTCAGAAACTGTATTTTTAGCATAGCCGAAATATGCAGAACCCAGGATTCATCTCTTGTTAGTGGCGTTTAGTTATAACGGAAGAAGATTAAACCATTTTATGAATATCGTCATAGGGAGAATTTTATTATTTAGGAAACCAACTGTCGTCTCAAATGATTCTCCTTTTATCAGTTATTGGAAATTGTCTGCGCTGATCTACGGAGACCGCATCACACATCCCCTGCCGCGGAGGATCAGAAGAAAAAGGCCGCAACAAGAGGCGGAGCGGACACTCGCAACTGAAATGGACTAACATTTGAGATGAAAATGCACCTCATGTCTCCTGAACATGAGAACGTTGCTCCAGAATTCTGTGTATGCAGATTATCGAACACCTGTCAGTCCTTTCTCTGCATCAGAAAACAACCATCATTATTTCTGATTAGATAGATAGATAGATATTATTCTGCAGGTAGGTATATACAACCTGGTGGCAGAACACTACATTATGACAAGTATGATGTAAGTACCGTTAATATCGGGATGTAATATTACATTATACATATAAAAGGGAAGTTTGAACATTGATTAACTGTGGAGGACGTCATAATGATGTACGATTCGACGTCTTCATGCGATTTCACGCGAGATACCCTGATGCCATTATGATAAAAATGATTTTGCTGTCAATCTATGATGGGATTAGGGGTTAACCATTAATAATAATCAATGTTATATTGATGTAGCGATGATGCATTGACGAATTGAACTATTGGCGTGGAAGGGAATGTGTTTGAACAAACAGTAACCCGAGTGTATGATTGATTAGGGATTCCGCACCAGTAAGTGGAGACTGGATATTGAATGTTAAGCGGGATAATGTTTTCAATTGTTATGCAAAAACTTTAAAATTTAATTATAAAACGGTGCACTGTTGTGGTGTGAAATAAAAGTGACAAAATATTTCAAATATTTAAAAACAGAAGGTGTTGTGTCATTAAACAATCAGATAAACTACATCTTACACATTAGTATGCACAGATTCACTGATAAAGCTTTTTAAATAAAAACATCCCCAATTGAAGGGTTGTGGAATGAACTCTGGAGGCTTTGATTCCTTTTGTGAATGGCTATTATTGATTATCTCGTTAAAGACACCGAAACAAAATTAAGAGTTGGTCATCTCTCGCAAACTCGAAAACGAATTGGTGGAGATGGTGTAAACGTCCAAGTTGTCCCATTTGGAGCAAAGTTCTGGAAGCAACAGTCGGCCACCGATTCCTATTGCCTGAGACTCCAGAAGTTGCAACTAATTAGAGTTCACAGATATACTGAAAATATAGATTTATTGAAATGACGGAAAAATAATTACTGGAAGGACGTTTGTTGCTGTCGTTATTTATAATTCAACCAAGTAGAGTAAAATTGACTGAGATTCCGCAGCTCAAGAAATTCTGCCGACATTTTTCATCTCCTACATACGTAAGATACAATTTTTAAGTGTTTTTGACGTTAATCAAATAAATAAGTAAAAGGAAACTTAAAATTTTACAAAAGTCCATTAGAATTCCTGTTTTTAATTTTTAGAAATGAAAGCATAAAAATGAACATAAAGATCGGAAAACCTCTGGACCCTTCGATGTGTCTATGATTATCTCAAAGCCGCAAAGATATCGGTTGGTGTAGACCAGTGAAGGAAGCGTCGCAGTGAGGAATGAGTGGGGACGGGATGGCGCAGTGGGCGTGGCAGACCCATGAAGACAACGAAGCCATTGGCTACGTCCGAAGACCGGCAGATTGTGGAGCCAGCGGCTAGGATGAGGGTCCTGCGGTCTCCGTATCTCAGGCGACGCCTCTTCAATTCCTCTCCTTTGTGCCTAACTTCGCCCCGCTTCGTCAATCTTCTCTACGTGCCGCCCAGCCTTCGAACTGCTCTGCTCCGGTCCGCTCCACCACTTCTCCCCCTCCATCCTACACCGCTCCTGACCGATCTTCCCACTCCGCTCAGCCCCGCACCACTCTATACCGCCCCGTTGTGCAATGTCCCGCACTGCTCTGTCTCGCACTGCTATGTCCCGCTCCACCGTGTCCCGCTCCGCGGTGTCGCGCTTCGCCATGTCCCGCTCCGCCGTGTCCCGCTACACCATGCCCCGGTTCGTCGTGTCACGCTGCGCCGTGTCCCGGTTCGTCGTGTCCCGGTTTGTCTTGTCCCGCTCTGCCATGTCCCGCTCTGCCGTGACCCGCTCTGCCGTGTCCCGCTCTACCGTGTCCCGCACTGCCGTGTCCCGTTCTACCGTGTCCCGCTCCGCGCTATTCCGCTGTACCGTTTCTCTCCGGCCCGCTCTTCTCCACTCTGTTCCGCATCCCCTCCCGTTCTCTCATTTCCCGCTCCAATCCTTAAGCTTCCCCTCGCTTTGCGCCGTTCCACTCCACTCTACCCCGCGCAGCTTCTCTCCGCTCTTCCTCGCTCCACTCCGCCGAGGGGCGACATTTTAGTCTCTATGAAGCCCAAAGCAGTAACGCGCGGTGTGAGAGTACATTTAATTACGTCCCGGAATTGAAATCTTGGGTAATTGGCTTGGAGGAAAAAATCATGTGGTGAATTGGGGTTGGGGAACGCTTTTCAATGAATACGCTCTATTTGTATGATTGTCGTAAATGTACCTTTTGATGTTCTTAGCTAATCTTACGTTTGGCGGTATTTTTCGTTTTTGATCTCTGGAAAACGTTTGTGAGTCTTCAGGCGTTGGAAACATATTCCGTAATTTCGTTTACCGAGCAATTCCTTAAAAGTAATTATCACAGGAAATATATTGTTACAAATACATTAATATGTTTCTTTTGATATTTCTCTTTTTTACTTGGTCAGATTCCCCTGCCAACTGTTCGTGAACATGAAGATATTGAAATGATCCTTTGTTTTTTACAAACTTGTTTGCGTAACAGTTGAGACATTTTAAAGTTGAATTGAAAATGTCCGAAATTTTTGTTTGAGAATGAAATATTTACAATTCTGGCCTTCTTTGTCGCAATTGATGGATTGTTCATTCCTATTATTATGATCGTCACCGTCAAAATAAATATACTAATTTACAAATTTATTTTCATTTAGATCCACTTAATTACAAATACCAAATATTTATAGAAATTTGAAGGTGTATTAATTTCGGAATTTATAAAATTTCGTATTATCAGAATGTTGTGCGTAGTTTCTCCATTTATTTAGTATTGGTTCAGGGGCTTTGTTGACAAGTGATGCATAAAAACGGGGAAAATTCAAATTTTCAAAACTATCATAATTCTTAAATTTGGCTATTGCTGAAACATTAATCATTTTGTGTTCCTACTCACTTTGTGTTCAAAGATTTCGAGAATATTATAATGAATTTTTAAATTGTTAATACTAAGATAAAAATTTAGGAAGAAATAAGTATGTATTTTCAAGAGAAATGCGTGTTTTGTTATATAAAAATACTCCGTGTTTTCTATGACTAATTTAACAGTTCCTCTGAACTAACATGTTTGAATGGGTCGAAGACAGTTCGATCTAGTAGATGTATCTTATCCGTTTTCAATGATACTTCGAATGTTATGCACAAACGTCCTCTGATCGTTGGTAAAAGGCTACAGCGCCTTATCGGGTATATAAAGAAACATTTTCATTTCCTTTTTTCTTAGTTTCACATGTAGATACTCGAGAGAATGCAAGGACCTCTTCATTTTCTTGAGTCTCCTTTTGCATTATGCAGCGTTGTAGAATTGAAATGCAGTTGAGAACGATTACAGTTACACACAACTGTACACAATTGAAGAATCCCCTAAGTAATGTCCAGGAGTGCTCGAAGAAGCTGTATGTTGCTCGACCTGACAAAGTAATGACAACTCTATGCAGAGACGAATGCGTTGGCATTCCAAAAGAAGAAGCGGGAAGAGCGGGGCAATAGGGGAAGGAAAAAGGAGAAGCGGGAAGAGCAGGGTGAAGGGAAAGGAACGAAATAGAGGAAGTTGCACTGGTCCATGGGAAAAGAGAAATGTAAGAGAGGGAGAGAGAGGGCGGGTTACAGAAAAAGGATTGGGTAGAAATAGCGTAGTGGGTCGGAGGAAGCAGATCACAGGATTCAGTGGGTCGAAGGGTACGGAGCGTACTGCGTCGGAAAGTGTAGAGCGTCGTGTGCGTGCGGGGAGTGCGGAGCGTAATAGGTTGGAGGGGATGGAGCGTAATAAGTCGGAGGGGGCGGAGCGTAGTGGATTGGAGAGTGCAGAGCTTAGTGGGTCGGAGAGTAATGGATCGGAAGGGGCGGAGCGTATTGAAGAGGTGTGGAGCGTAGTGGATCGGAAGACGCGCAGCGAAGTGGGTCGGAGAGTGCAGAGCGTAGTGTGTGTGTGGGGGGGAGGGGTGCGGAGTGTAATAGGTCGGAGGGGGCGGAGCGTAGTGGGTCGAAGAGTGCAGAGCTTAGTGTGTCGGAGGGGACGAAACATAATGGATCGGAGGGGGCGGAGCGTAGTGGGTCAGAAGACACGGAGCGTAGTGAAGGGGTGTGGAGCGTAGTAGGTCGGAAGAGGCGCAGCGAAGTGGGTCGGAGATTGCAGAGCGTAGTAGGTGTGTGTGTGGGGAGGTGCGGAGCGCAATAGGTCAGAGGGGGCGGAGCGAAGTGGATCGAAAGGTGCTGTGCTTAGTAGGTCGAAGAGTGCAGAGCTTAGAGTCGGCGGGGACGGAGCGTAATGGGTCGGAGGGGACGGAGCGTAGTGGGTCGGAGAGTGCAGAACTTAGTGCGTGGGAGGGAATGGAGTGTGCAAGGCGTTATTCAGCGCGGGTCGGACAGAGGAGCAGGGCGTGGCGGGTGGAGCGGGGTGATGTGGGGCATGATGGGACGGGGCGGTTTCGAGGGATCAACCCGACGCGCAAGGGGAGGGCCGCGGGAGGAGGCAGGACAGAGGCCGCGTTTTGTATCGAGCAGCTGTTAGCTGTGGACAGTCGTTAACTCGCGGGCCTTTTATCTGCGCCCACAGCGGCCGCCCCCGCCACCGCACCGTGTGTTCCACCGTTGGGGCAATCGCTCGCTTGCATATTTATAACGCCGATGTGCCTCCGTTATTTACATGTAGGAATTAGCGAGTGCGGGGTCGCGGGCGGCGCCTGCTGAATTATTCGCGGTAAGCGAGTTCGCAGACAGTGCGTCAGCCCGTACCCATCTGGACCCATCCTGTACCCCGTACCCCTCACACTGGGCTAGTGTTGTGCCAGAGAACGCAAATAATGGTGACAGTTTCATCGCAGCAATTTTGCGAGATATCGCTTCGTTCTTGGAGTTGGTTTTATTCCATTATTCTCATTTCGTAAATATTAGAAAGAATTATTAATTCCAAATTTGATTTAAATATTCATTACATGTATTTAATTGACAATGTGAGCTGTCAATTTGTCAATTTCATTGATATTCGAAGGTTGTATCTAATAATACTCGGTTTCAAGTAAGGCTTATAACACTAACAATTCACACACAACTTATAACACGCTTATAACACTAAACGAAGTATTGATTTTGGCAAAACCTCAGATCCTCTTGAAAGTTGGATATACTCTAATGAAGCATTCACTTACTTGTAGCAGTTAAGAAATCTTTTCCGATTTGATCTTAGTTCTAATAAATTGCCTAAAAACAATAATTTCATGAATAATAAAAGTAATGATAAATAACATGTTACAAATATGGGAAGCTAACAGACGCATTGTAGGTTTCTGATGTGTATATTCGTATTGATGACTTGTTCATATTAAAACAAAGTTAAACGTTTTATAGAAAAGCCTAATATTTTTATTTTTACTTTGCTATTATCGAGTTTTAAAAGTTTTCAATTTTTATCACCCATTTGTTGAACGAAATGTATTTTCATGACTAAAAACTATGCACATCACGGATGAATAACTAGGTTATTTTGGCCAGAATGAAGTCCCACACACAATATCCACTGTTACGCTAACATTAATTTTCAGTTTAAACAATCCGAAATGGTCCAATTATTCTTTCATTTGGCTGGAGGTAAAGTTTCATTGTTTATTTGAAATGGAAATCAGTGCTACTAATAATTAATCTGATGTAATTTTACAATACACCTTTCTTAAAAACATACCTACTTGCAACATAGTTGTTACTTACTTTTTTATTATTCGAAACCAATAGAAGACAGAATATAATATTAGATAAAATATAACATGAAATGTTTAGAATAGCGTAGATACGCCTCTTGGCTTGGTGCCTTGGAAGTGACTGTTCATTATGTTTGAGTTTCGGCCTTGAGTGTTTCTTCTCAATGCTCTCCAGGGGATTCCTGCTTCCCTGTTCTCTTATCTACATTCTCCTCAAATAGCGACTGCCTCAAGTGACTCGCCAACTGTCTCCACCCAGCGTTCTCTCTAGACATTGCTCGGACCACCCCTTCAGCGATGTCCACACAGCCAACCTCCGAGCCAAGAACTGCTCGCTTGCCTTCATCTCTCTCGTTCTGTGGCCTATCCCTTCCTCCAGGCACCTCGCTTGCCTCCAATTTTCTCTTCCCTCTACCAAATCTCTCTTCTCACCACCATTGTCCCACCCAACCGTCCCCCCTGCCCTCCACCAACCCTCCTCTCTACTTTTATCATTCTTCCTCTCAGCCCTTCACCAGCGTTCCTGCCTGTTCTCCCCAAACCTCTCCTCTGCTATTCAACAACCTTCCACTTTGGCTCCTTTCCTCTGACCTTCCCTTCTGCCCTCAACCATCGTCCATTTATGCTCTCTTCGAACCTTCTCTTTTCGGCAAAAACCCGAAATGCCACCCACTCACCAACCCTCCCCTCTGTCCACTCACCAACCCTCCCCTGTTCACTCACAACCCTCCTCTCTGCCCACTCACCAACCGTCATCTCTGCTCCCCACAAACCTTCCTCTCAGCTCCTCACCAGCGCTCCTTTGTGTTCTCCCCCCCCCTCTGTTCACCAATAAACCTTCCTCTTCGCTCCCCGACAACCATCATCTCTACCCTCTCCCCGCCCTCCTGTTGTTCCCATCCCTCCCTTACACCCTTCTCTAACCTTTCTCTCAGCACTTCTCCAGCGCCCCTCTCCGTTCTCCACCAACCCCGCTGTGTGGCTTCCAACAACCCTCTCCGCGCAGTAACTACCCTCTTGCCAAAATGCACTTGTCTAGTTATACCAATTCCTTCGGCATTCATGACCAACCTTAACTTCCCACTCCCGTATCTTCTCGTCTCCACGCCCTCGTCCGTTCGCTGCCTTTGTTCCACCTCCACCTCCGCACGAGTTCTGCCTCGAAACGCCCACGCGGCCTCGCCCCTCTCCCGCCTGCGCTCGGCCTCACCGGGGCCCTCCTCCGCGCCGACTGTCTTCGCGGGCGAAGGCGCGTCCGGGAGGCGATAAGGCAAGGCGCAGCGGCCGCCAGAACTTGTGGCCACTTGCCTGGGGGCGGGGGCGGGGCTGGGGGCGGGGCGGGGCAGGGCGAGGCGGGGCGGGGCGGGGCGGGGCGGGGAGGAACGCGGTGCGAGGGAGGTGGAGTGGGGGGCGGGGCAGCGGGCGCAGTTGGACGGGCGCCTATCCCGCGCCTGGGAACTTGGCGGTCGGTGGCTCGGAAAACGAGCGAAGCCGCCAGGCAGGGAGCCCGCCCGGCAGCGGACGCTTCGCTCTCATCACTGTTGATGGTGCGTCTGAGTGGTCCGTTCCATCCGGCTGTGGATGAACAGCTGTGGCAAGGGTAAATGAAAGAAACGCAGTATATCCTATCCAGTATCCATGGAAAGTACTGAAGACTTTTTAATTAGAACTCCCATGGGTCTCGAAAAATCCAGTTTTAAAATATTGAAACGAATCTACATACATATTATCTAACATAACATTTATATAATTCGCTTGGAAGAACATAGTCTTATACCACATTTTGGAAAACAGAAATATTCATCCATATGGGCCTCAACCTTTCCTGGTGACCATGTATGTACTTTTAAAATTTGAACATAAATGGCAAAAAATGCAGTAATTTTTGTTATAGGTTCTTTATGTAGTAACGGTTTGTTATGGGTTCTTTAGAGTAGGGGAATAAATCGCAATAATTTTCTTTATATTTAAATTTTAATCTAAAATTACTCAGGACGATTTGCTACCAAATTGTTGAATTACATATTTCTATTCTTTATTCAGTAAACTAATCTTCCTTAGCATGCAGCATTGGCCATTGCTTGGCATCAAATGATTAGACGATATTTTCAACCATTCCGAAACATATATGTCAATGTAACAATATTTATTCTGCATCCAATCAATTTCTAAGCCATTTTATGAGAATACTCCTACAAATTGTGATTTGCGTGTCATTTGTACGCACGTTTCTAACGTTATTGATAGAATGTCATGTTCTTCAATTGTTTCTTGTTATTCGTTAATCCTCAATTTATTTTTGAAAGCATTTTAACTAATTTTTCTACGCTTACGGATGTGGCGGTGATTACGGATGTGGCGGTGCACTTCAATCTACTTCATTGTCATAGAAAGGAGTAGCTAAAGTTCCCCAACTACTTTAACAAATTCAGCAATGCAAAATTCTTTTATCTCAACCGCCATCTCCGTTTCTTCTTTCAGACAGAATTATCCTAGTTCAATTGTAGTTTGAAAATTTTATACTAGCGGAATGCTTACGATTACACCGGACAAAAGTAAGAACACTAAAAATGTTACAACAGAACAGTACTACTCACGTATTATATGAATAATCGAAAATCATAAAAATATTAGTATCCTTTAGTACTTATTCTCTAAGACTAATGAAATTTACTAATACTGAATCAATACAATCACTACTCAGAGAGTTAAACATGTCATTGAAATGTTCTATACTTGTCAAGATCTGTTCATGTCACTTGAAGTTAATTCTAGCAGGAACTCCTGATATCCATCTTAATTTAAAAACTTGATGTATCATCGAAAATTATAATTACAGATTTCTTACATTCTCGCATAGACATACGTAGTATAGAGAAGGTTATGTAATGCTGCAGCAAAAAAGAGGCGATTTTCCGGAAGAAAAATTCGTATTTTAGATCCCTAACACCGAAAAAGTGGATAATTATTATTTCTGTATGTAATGAATTTCTTCTTCTAATTCGATATATTGTCAGATTTCACGTTTTATTGATTCTTGATACTGTAAAATTGGTTTACGGTAAATGTCAGTCTGTCCTTCAGTCTGCCCGTGAGCAACGCTAGCAGATAAATCGCACGTGGGTTTTTCGCCGAAATTCATTCTCCGGAATCAATCTGACTGATGCCATGGACCCTTGAATTTGAAACGTAGAATTTAATTTTTGAGGATACTTTATATAAAGCCTCAAGAATATTCTTTTAAAAAATGGCACCAAATTTTTTGTATTATTTTTTCAAGTTGAATTAAATATGCTTTTAAAAATGGGACAAGTCCTATTTTCGTTGAATTCTATGAATTTCCGAAAATTGAAAATTAGTCTTTCGGCAGCTTCTTACAGCTACAATATTAGAGGTAGAGACATCTCTTCTTATCGAAATCTGTTCTTCAAAATTAGATATTTAAATGAGATCATGTTCAATTTTTTTCAAAATATGAATAGTGTTTGCGTAATTTGGCCGCTTGAAATAAAGGCAATTTTAAAAGCAATAGCTTCTAAAACACTACTCCATACGTCTTCTTTCGTTTCTATCGGATAGTGCAATGTACGTGCTCTTTCTCAATTTTAGAATGTTGAAAAGTAAACAAATATGCGAGAAAGTATAAGCTATCGTAGCGTGGCTAGTTTTTGAAATGCACCACATAGTCAGATATTTATCGTGAATTACCTTATCTCACTAAACTTTGCATTTAAAAACACTCAATCTTCGAACTAAAAAAGAGTTTAAAAAAACTGTAATTTCGATTTGCTACCTTCAACCTCACACTCACATACCCTTCTCGCGCCGGTCAGAAAACGTTATTTGTGAAATTCATGCGGACGGTCTTGAAACGGCATAATGAACAAATGACGGCAGACTAACCTTCATACTATTATTCTTAAGTTGAAATTAAAATTTACTGTTTGTACTATAAAACCGGACAGAAAAAGTTAACGATAACACATTTTGAACACACTACCTTTCATTTAAAGCAAAATTAACAAAAATTTTGTTGGGCAGAAATCTCAAATTTCTTTCTAAACGAAAACCCTTAGTGTTTTAATTAGGCCTATAACGGTTTGGAATCATTCTTTTTTGACAAACATTAAAATCCGACTTTCGAATTACGGGAATGAATGCTTTAAAATTTCTAATTGTGTGCACTGATAAAAATAAGAATTTTTGTGAAAAATAAGTGAAAAATAATTGTGTCTTCGAATTATTCAATACTGAATAAACGAAACACTCCTGTGATGTAAGATTGCAATATCACAAACATTATTTATCATAAATATCAAACATTATTTCAGATGATTTACTGAAATGCAAAACAGTTATTTAAGCAGTATATTGATAAATTTTAGCGAATCATACAACTACAAAAAAATGCTTTAAATGGTTTGCGTCAAAAGTTGCCTTGACTTAAGACTTAGAAGTTTTCAGAGTATGTGGGTACCAGAAGTGGAGACAAAGTGGGAAGTTAGCGGCACGTGTTATTTGATTTAGAATTTTTTTCAATATAGGAAAGAAAATCATTGTTTAAAATGTACTATGTACAAATTCTTCTGTAATGTTTTGATATTAAATGTACTATATTGCTATAAATCATTTAAAATAATAACAAGTTATACTTTTCGTTAAAAACAATTTAAGTTCCATTTGCACATTCCTGTGTCTGGTGCAAACAATAAAACCAAGTAGGTATGTCTAACGTTACGATATGCCAATCTATATGACTGGCACGTTCATACATACTTTAAGAACATTTCCGTTCCTTCACAAATGCCTTGAAATGCGGTCAACTCTTCACCTTGTCACGCGTCCCGTCTCAGGGCCCTGAACGCGTCTCTGAACGCGGGCGGCGTCTGGTCGCAGCAGCACTCACTGGGGGGTCGGGTTGCTTTGGCAACGCCCCCTCCGACCACTCTCCGCCATCTACTTTTTTGCGAGCGCGCGCATACGTGATGACTGCGCTTTTGTGCAACGGAAGACGTCAGCACTCAACGGAGACAGTCCCTCCGCCCGCCCCCAGGAGCGTGAGTGGGGCGCGGGCCACTGCCTGAGTGTAGCTATTCTGTTACTCCCCGACATGCGCGTCATATCACGCTGGTCCGTATTAGGATTGCGGCATCCACGTACTTTATTATTACCGGGAGCTGCGGCTCTTTGTATCAGCTGATGTCACTGCGGCGCCTCCGACCGGGAGCTCCTAGGTTCGAGTCCCCACGGCGGCAGGATTTTTGACACTAGTTTTTCAGTTAGGTTGAATTCAATCGGTGTATGTGGGAGAATTCTAGCGACCGGCTGCTCTGATCGGTAGTTTTCCGTGGTTTCTCTGATCGACACCAGGCGAATGCCGGAGCAATACCTTAAGAAACAGGCCATGGGCAGCGCGCGATCTTTCCTTCCTATTCCTTATCCTATCCTCATCCCTCACACACGCACTTGCACTAACATACACTACACAACCACCGGTCGGGGACTTAGGACTTGTTCCGGCTGAGTGGTGCCCCGCTGGTAATTGGTTGGGGAAAACCCCGTGAGCTGACGGTAGGTCGGCGTCGGATCTGGCCATCCAGCGGGGGAAGATCATTGCACCTCTCGAGCAAAAATACGCACTATACGTACGGGACTAATGACCATAGTAGTTGACGTTCCCGAAGTCACTATCAATCAATCAATCGTTTATTATTATTATTTTGTTTATTCTCAAATATTTGGTCTCATACAGATACCACACAGATATCATATGGAGTATTAAAGCATGATAACAGTGATCTATTTGAAACATACAAAACATATGAAAGTATTCTAGCATATTAACATTAAATAACAACACAGATTCTACAATTAATAATGTTATTTCAAGAGGTAAATTTCAAAATTCCACATGCCACTCCATTAGACTCCTGACTAGATAGCACGAACAGATAAACGACTTCTGAAGTCCGATGATAATACTCATCTCCGTACTAGGTCTTTGCACAAAGTCAACATAATAATAATAATAATAATAATAATAATAATAATAATAATAATAATAATAATAATAATTTATTATTATTATTATTATTATTATTATTATTATTATTATTATTATTATTATTATTTACTTCAGGGCACAGTGAAATTAAATTCTCCGACGCGCGAACATCAATGTTAGATCCTTGATTTAGTAGTCTTTGCATTTAACTATGAATTCATTACAGTACCCTAACAAATGGGACACCCAATCTTTCCTTCATCTTCCTTGTCCCCCTTACTCACACATATCCTTACATCCTTTACACAACCACGTGTGGGAAAACCAGTGCGGAGCTTAGAGCTCTTCCCGGCTAGGATGGTGCCCCGCTGGTCGAAGATACCTGGTTGAGGAAAACCCCGCAAGTTGACGTGTAGGTCGACTCCTGTTCTCTCAATCCAGTGGGGAACACCGCCACTTCCCATGATAAAACATTCATAACACTGAAGACACTGATCGCACTTGCAGTTGACTTGTCTGAAAACATCAATCAGACAACATGAGCAAGAGGGATCTTGTAATATCAGATGTAGATTGAGATAGTTTGTGGATTGAATATTGTGCTCTCTAAGTAGTAACTTCCAATAGGCTTGCTGGTAAGCGCTATTACGTGTTTGTTTCTCAGCGCGCAAATAATGATGTTGGAGCAGCCTGAACGAAGTTCATGAGGTTTCAAAGCCATCAAAAATCAGCAGATAGAAGTGATTGATCTCTTTAATGTACTGAAAATAATATTTTAAAGCACTGTAGACGTATATCGGTTTTTGTTTTTAATATTTAAAAGAGAGATAATTTCCACATATATTGGTAAAGTTGTTTATCCCACAAATCTACCAAAAGTAATAAAATCGCGAAAGTTGCCTCTCTATTAACATTATTTATTGAAGTGTCCTTTTATATATGGAAGCAATGAGATAAACACGAACTGGGTACGGAGTGAAAAATTTCGATTGTGTGGGAAGCGGTAAAAATAGACAGGCCCGGTTGATGAATGGGAAAATCTCTCGTGACTGGTTATTTATTCAGAGAGTTTTGTTCCTGAATCGAAGCACCAGAGATTTCTCCCATCCATTTCTTCCGATCCTTTTTTCCTCCCCGCGTCCTTCTCCGATATGCAAATCCGACCGCCCCGTTGCCAGAGGTATCAATAGAGTTTCCGATAGTGGCGAAATCGCCCAGTGACCGTTGCGCCGTCGTACCTCTTTCCGGATTCATCGCTCAAAGGCACCGAGGCGCAGTCGGTTGCCGACTGGAGTTGGATCGAGTCGGGTGAGACCGGGTCAGATCAGAACGGGTCGGGTCGCAGGATTTCGCTCTCGAAATTGGCTACGCGAACACATGTGCGATTCGCCCCCGGGACTAGCCCGTCTGCGGAATCGTTTTCCCGCTGCGACTCACTTTGCTGGCCCGCGCTGCCCGGGATTTGAAGGGTTCGCCCACGCGTCCGTCCCGACGCGCACCGGTCTGGAATGAACCGATTGGCGCGCAAAGGAGACCAAGTTTGGGAGAAGAAAGTTACGAGACGCATTCGAGTTGCAGGTTTTTGATTCTCGAGCTACAAATCCCTAAGTAAAGGGAGAATTTTCATGCTCTATCAGGTGGTTAAATATGCATGCAAACGAGGCTCTATCAATTTGCCAAACATGCCCGATTTTACGTAGAAGTGAATAAAATTTACACCATGAAATTTATGTATTTTACTTATTTTATGTTTTAGTGTCTTTTTGTATTAAAAGTTAAAAAATATACAGTATTGTATGTAGTAATGTTAGGAAGTCTCTGATTTACTAGAATAAAATTTTCCTTCAACATTATGCCTCTCTTTATATAATATTTATCAATAATGGAGAACAATAAAATATCATAGTTCAGTGCCTTTTTAGCTGTAGATTTATAGTATTTTTTGACAGAAAAACTAGTATTGTGGAGTCCTGGTATCGAAAAATTGGTTAAACCTTGCTCCTACGTGTATTAATTTACTTCGTCTAATACATTGCATAATGAGAATTCACGTTTTGTGAATCCTTGATACTGAAAAATTGGTTGAAGGCAAAACGTCTGTCTGTCCATCTGTGGCCAACGCTAGCGCATAAAACGATCAGACGATTTCCTCTAAAATTGATATTCCCTGATCTATATGGACAAACTCGAGAGCCTGTGAACTAGAAACGGATATTTTGATTTTTGGGAGTACTTTACAAGAAGCATGAACATTTTCAATTTTTCCTTAATAATGACTCCATTTTTTTATTAAATATTTTCCTGGGATAACGCACATTGCGCAAAAATGGTGCAGGTTTTTTAGTTGAAATCTACTAATTTTCAAAAATTTGCAAAATTTTAAATTGTTTCCGTGTCTTTCAATGACTACAATATGGGAGATAGATGTTTTTATAGTAATAAAATCTTTTTTGAAAGAGAGATATTTATATAAGGCTATGAACAGTATTTCAGAAATATGGATATTTTTCGCGAAAGTTTGCGTTTGAGAAAATTGCAAATGAAAAATAATCTTCATTTTTTTTTTAATTCGTCAGAAAGTTTGAGTTTAGTGATCAGACTTGTGGTGTAGAAGTAAAGAAGTAACGGGAATGGAGTGCCAACTCGAAGGACATGAGTTCAAATCTCTTTCCGGGAAAAACATATTTGGTGGTTGGAAACACTTTGCAGATTCATGTTGTATTATAATACTGCGAAGTCGTTTGAAATAATGAGAGATAGAATGTGCTGTTTTAACACCCTTTGTTTGGTATTCTTGAAATGTAAATAACTGTCGCACACTATATATTACACTATGTTATTGCAGTATTCATGATGATTGTGTTTGTTAAAATATTTTATTGAACGTAGTGTTATATTAGTGTATTATATTTGCATTTCTTGAGCAGAATGGGGGCTATATTTTGAAAAAACATTTTATCTGCTTTTGTTCCACAGCATTTTTGATGCTTCAGATCCCTAGTTTCACAACGTATTGATCGTTAATCACTCTGTTATCTAGTAATTTCCCGACAACCTAAGTTAGTGTAAATAATGCAAGCAATTCCGTTTTCGATACATTACGTTAGAACAGTTTTAAAAATTGCTTTTTTCCCAAACATCTTCCTCTCTCATTAAAAGGCTCAAAGTCGATAACATAGAAATTCGCTTTCAAAAATTTCGTTCTCATAATTCACAGTTTCCACTGACGTACTCCCTTTCTCCGTTTGTTAATATTCTGTACTGCCGTCGAATATTGATTTTGTGCCACAGGCATCGGGGCGCCATCTGCGGTTTGTCCGAGGCGCTCCTCTGACCTCCCGATCTCCCTTTACTCACCATCTTTCGAATATTCTGATGCCGTATCGCTCCCCTGTTCATTACCCTTAACGCGAATTTCTATAGCTCCAAATTATAAAAAAAACTACCTAAAAGAAATGATAAAATTTCGATATAATTATGTAAAATCTTGATTATCTCATTATGATGTCACAAAAGAGCAAGTTATTTTTCGATCTCGTCTCTGTTACGTAACTTTATAATCTGTATGCAGAAAAAATAATGGATAATAATTAGTATACAAAATTTGTTCCAACGCAGATGCTAGGTTTAAATTTTGCTGCATTTAAATTTTTCGATCATTGCATAATTTTTCAGTAGTGATCTTTTATATTTCTGTCATATTGATTCCGGAACTGAAGTCAGTTTTTCTCTATCACATCAGATTTATTTGCAATATCGAAATGAAAATATGAGAAATATGAGATATTCTCACACGCAAGATTCATTTATTATCATATGTAAAGAATGCTTCTTTCTTATTACTTAACTCATCTAAACGCTACTGTATTACATACGTACTTATAAACATAGCACAGAAATATGTAAAACATTGTGTATATAGATTTGAAGAAAATCACAGTCAAATGGACCAAATGCCTCTTGGAAAGAAACAAGCATTCAATCCACCATTTGTTTGTAGTCTGAGTCCTTCCTGTTACCAAGAAAGGTTTTGATCACATCCCGAAATGATTTTTATGTCGAACGTTCTGCAACAAACCTAAAATCTTCAATATTAGTATCAGGTAAAAGATTTCTGATTTCTGGATCTGTGAAGATACCTTCTTTGATTTTTTTTTCATTACTGACGCCATGAAATCGATGACAACATCGATTCGGTGCATCTTTATTGTTTAGTAAATCAACGAATTGCTTCATAAGCCCAAGTTTGGGATGAAGCGGAGGTTACAGTTTGTCGAAATTGTCAACACGAGTTTTTTTGGTTTATGTTTTTAGAACCTACAACCCACTGTCTATGTGTCCATTATTTTTTGGTTCAATGTGTAACCTTCTCGACTCCCCACTCCCCCACTGCCCCACATGTTGGGCCAATGGCTTGTCTTGGTCTTCCAATTTGATGCTGAAATAGGTATAGTAGCCCTTACTCACGAACTCGGTTATTTTGCGCTGCTGTCTTATCGGCACGAAACTTCCACACACATTGCAGAATGATTCTGCAGCCACGACGTAGGATGTTGATATAATTTTAATAAAAAAATATTTTTTATTGAAATACATGTTGAACATCGTATGTCACTCAATATACAACACTTATGAAGAAAAAGTCCCTTTTCACTAGCAAGCGAAACGCAACTCGGTCTAGCAGACCAATCACAACAAAATTGCGCCACTCAGCAAAATTTGCTCGTTTGTACAGTGTTACCGACTCTAGACTAAAGCGGATTATAGAGGGTTGCCAGATGGCTGCAGGATATTGAATTAATAAATTAATCTGGAAATGTTAATTAAAGTAACTCCAAAGAAGTGCAATGTAAGAAGTGCATTAGTACATGAATGAAATAAAAATGTAATATTAGATTTTAAAAAAAGCTGACGTAGTGTGGAAAAAATTAAGTCAGATCCTGATTCAAGGTGCAAAAGTAATCCTAAAAAGAAATACAACATGGCGGGAATGAAACCATTGCAGGCCAGTGTTATTGGATACTTAAATATCGAATTGAATTAAATAATAAAGTGTAACGCTGAATTCATGTTCAATTTCCAGCATTTATGCATCCATCCACTTCTAAAATGTGAAGTTATTGGCAGACTACTACTTTTTGTGACTTTCCAGTTCTGCCTACTCTCTTAGCCTGAAAAAGTGCCTACCCCCCGCAAGACTCGTCTGCACGTTGATTTGCCGCAGGCGCAGATTGGCAGTGGGGCTTTTTGACTATCTTTAGCTAAATCACAGCCCTTAGACCTAGGGTTCAATGAAACTATTGGCTCTCCCTCTACCTATACTACTTTTGTGCACTTTTTCTTGAACATCATCTTCCCAGAACACAATAGGAAAATTGTTTATTACAGTAAGCAACGCGACCGCTGAAAAATTAGCAGTGTAATTTTGGTCAAAAAAGTTCCTTGTTAATATAAATTTTGCAGAACCCCAGACTGAGATACACTTATTTAATTGATTTTTCACATCCTCATAACTATTTAAGAAATTCAATATATCAATTGTCTCCACGTGGACATCAATATCCCGGTAGGTGTATGGTGCAACATGAAGACGCTGAATTGTAGAAACCTGCGTGTAGGTGTGTGCATGATGTAAGATACAAAGTGAAGGACTATAAATCACGCTGACATGTTGAAACTATGAATCAATAGCGATTTGAGTCATAATATCCACCCGAGTCAAATTATTTAACTCTTTCACGCAAATACATATTTGGAAAAGTTGCTTAAAATAAC
The DNA here is from genome assembly GCA_011170035.1 of Teleogryllus occipitalis. Taxonomy (NCBI): domain Eukaryota; kingdom Metazoa; phylum Arthropoda; class Insecta; order Orthoptera; family Gryllidae; genus Teleogryllus; species Teleogryllus occipitalis. The sequence goes on from BLKR01001040.1 coordinate 300,109, forward strand.
TTAATGGCTTATTAATAAATCATTTTCGATGTGATATAATATTACATCACAAAGGTTTATTCATCCATTCTTGTACTGAACCTTCTGTATAAAATATCAAGTCGTTTATCGTGTTAATTTAATGTATATAAAATAATTAATTTAAAAATTCTGTTTATAAATGGCGTTACGAAACTTTTATACAACGACTCCTCAATCGCAAACATACAAATACGTGCGTAGGTCATTTTGTCGTGTTATTTTGGCTCGCATTTGATTGCCCTCCATCGGACATCCTCGGGAACGCTTCACTGCGTTAAGGGCGCGTGGTTAGTACTTACGCGTGGGGTCGAAGCCGAGGATGAAGGAAGGGCAAGGCACGCGCGCCGCGTGACCAGCGGGCGTGTCCGGCCAGCACGACCAGTCGTCGAACACGTGCTCGCAGTAGAGGCCTGCAACAAACGCATGCACGCACGCTTAGGACAACTTGTTGGTGCACAGGGCACGCACGCTCAGTGCAAAAGGTGGGGGTGGAAATAATTGCAGTTGGCCAAGGGGATACCATCACGTGCGATGGATATATGCACGTATGGAGATGCTGTGGAAGCTGTATGAACCTGATGGAATTTCGAAAGTTCCAATACATATTTGTCTTAGGCCTTTTACCGTTCTGTAATACATTATTTAATTTATTGATAGCTACCTAAAAGGAACTTCTCAAATTTTGAATTTTAGGAGGATTTGTTGGCGTATGGGTTCGTTGATCACTGGGTGCATTATTTGATTTCCACTTGACAGTAGAAAATATTTTCAATATTTTACGTTCTTAAGCTATACTGTGAACAAAACTAAAATATTTCCCATGCATTTCTCCGTTTAATAAAGTGTGAAAATATATATAATAGATGAACTTTACATGCTGGTTATAAACAAATAAGACATTTCATTAGTGCACGTTTTTGACATGTTTTCGTAGGGCACCTAAAGTAAGAGTAAATTTTAAACAAGCAGTAATATTACTTTTCATTTGTTAATTTGAATACATCCTATATTATAAAACATTTTTGGAAAATTATCAATGTGCGTATACGTTTTGTGTCTATTTACAGCAGCGTTCAGCACATTTAGTCCACATAGAAGAAATAGTGATTTTCCTGAGGTAGTGTGTAGCTCAAAAGCTGTTATTCTATGAAATACTATAACGAAAAGTCACAGGATCAGAAATGGAGTAGAAAAAATCCTACAAACCTCATCCTCACAAAAAATTCATAACAAGATTTCAGTACGAAAACACAGTAGAATTTTGTGTGCATTTGAATACATTAGTAACTAATTCACTCTAATGCCTCATGCCGCGAGGCTGGGGAACGATGAGGTTCAGAAAAAACATGTTTACTCTCTCTTCATTAGTTATTTAATAACGGTGCCCATCGCTGGCTTAACATTGTGGAAAGCGCCATGAGAAAGTGAATCGTCAATATATAAGCAGCAAAGTTGGAGGGCCGCCAGCACCACGGCGGCTACGATACCAACGTTTGTTCCTCTTTTTCGCTTGCGCGGATCCGAGTGAGCTTAGCGCCGGATGCGGGCGCAGAACGGAGATTTTGATGTAGCTTCCGCTCGGAGTCGAGTGAACTCGAGTTGCTGTTGGCAGAGCAGCGGGGATGAACGTTTCTTTCGTGATATAAAAATGATGCTAGTGGTAGCGGTAGTGGTAGAGGTAGCGGAGGTTGCAGTGATGGTGGTGCTGGTGGCGATAGTAATAGTAGTGGTAGTGTAATAATAATAATAATAATAATAATAATAATAGTAGTAGTAGTAGTGGTAGTGGCAGTGGCAGTGGCAGTGGCAGTGGCAGTGGCAGTGGTAGTGGTAGAGGTAGAGTTCGCAGGCACTGCGTCCAGAGCAACTGGCGCAGGGTTTAAAAGTAAGGGTTGTACCAACTGCGCCGGAGTAGCTGTACTTCACTGGATTCCTGGGCTACAACAATATATTGGAGATGTCAGCTGTCAGTTATTTCCCCAAATATAGCTAGTACATTAATTCTCATTTATCAAGATAAAGCAAAGAAATGATCCATAAAAATGAAAGAATACATTAGTCAGATTTCAAAATGCCAATTGAAAGTAAAATTAAACATTTTGAGTGGAAAGTATCTTAATTTCGTAATTTGTTTACATAACAATACGATAATTACATTGACGTCCTACGTTCAGGTTACAAGGTTTAAAAGATGGGGATTCTTCTCCTTTAAAAGAGTTGTCTGCTTGTAACAGAGAATTGTTAATTTATTTTACGTTACTGCTAAATACAAACCAATAACTACACGATTTAATATAACATAATACAAAATGAAACCAAGGAAATAATTCGTATCTGCCATTTGGCAAAAATATTTATACTAGTCAATTTAAAAAGAAAATATGGTTAATTTGATTTATTTCGTCAAGAACAGTAAAAATTGTGTATGAGGTATGGGGGAGAAGATTATCTGCACACGTTTTCTCCAGTACCAGAATCCCATAAACATGAAATAGCAATAAGTAGTAAGAAATATAAATCTTAATTCAAATTTCGGTTGTTTCATAGAACAAATATTGCGAACATGTTCTCAAACGAAGTCGTGGGCTCGTTTGTGTAGGGCTTGCTCGTGGCACATAGCGAAGTCGCTAGCTTTCACCACTGAAGTCCGGGTTCGATTCCCGTGGAATCTCATGTGAAATTTGTTCCATCAAAACGAGTTTGGCCGCTTCACAAGGGCTAATTCAACCCCTGTGAAGTGTCCTAAACCCTACCCCTATCCTTATTCCTTTCCGATGCTGGCCGCTGGGTAGTGACGCAGGGCGCGTGAACTAAGAGGCGCGTACGCGGAGATGCTACCTGGCGGTCCTCTTTGACAACTGACTAGACGAGACGAGACATAAAAATACAGCGTCCTCTGGAATAGAGGGATAGATAATGGAGGATTACTCCGCGCCCAACGCTCGACGAGGGGCGAAGAGACGCTTTGAGTCGATAAATGATTAAGGGCGCAACAAATTTAAAAAAAGCCACTATTTCCCGTCCCGCCACGCGCTTCTTCAGCTTGCGTGTGAATGTGGAGAGGAAATGAGAGCGGAGTCTGGGAAGTGGTTCCGTTGTCACAGGAGCGCCGAGCTTCCGAGGCAGGCGCTCGGCGCGAAAACCACGTGCGGGCCTGGCTAACATGGACGATTACACGGACAATCGTGCTGGTTTGGTCTGCCTGTTGCCTAAGACTTTATTGCTTTCCATCAATCTTGTAGTATTGATTGATTGATTTTTTCGTGTTTCCGGGAGCGTCAACTGCTTCGGTCATTAGTCCCGTTAACGTAGTGCATGTTTTTTCTCCGGAGATGGCTGTGATCTTCCCCCGCCGGATGGTGAGATCCGGCGCCGACCTACCGTCGGCTAGTCGGGTCTCCCCCTAACCAGGACTCTCCCACCAGCGATGCACCGCCCCAGCCGGAACTAACTCTAAGCTCCCGACCGGTCTCCCGGAATATGTAGTAGTGTAGTGCATGTCAGTGTAAGTCTGTGTGTAAGGGGAGAGGATAGGACAAGGAAGAGGAAGGACAGATCGCGCGAGGTCCGTGGCCCGTTTGTTAGGGTATTGCTCCGGCATTCGCCTGGTGTTGATCGGAGAAACCATGGAAAACTACCGATCAGAACAGCCGGCCACTAGAATTCTCCTCCAGACAGCAACTGAATTCGACCTAGCTGAAAAGCTAGTGTCGAAAATCCTGCCGCCGTCAGGACTCGAACCTAAATCTTGTAGTAAGAGTATGATTGTTTGAAATTGCCATCATAGACTTTGGACACTACCACATATCACGCAGAGGCCGCGTGTTTCTGAATACACATTGCACCTAAAAATATAATAGATTTGAATTAGGCTCAAAGCAAATTTAATTATGATTTGATTTAGTTTTTCCATCGTGTCCCGTTTTAAAGATACTTGAGAAATTTAAATATAATTCGAATTAGGCGTTCGTTATCTAATCGAATTTAAATTCTATCCGGTTTCTAAATAATTTTAGGAACCCAAATTTCTCCCAAACATGTGGATTGTGCGTTAATTAACACAGAGAAACGTCATTGTGTCCAGTGATTCTAAAATATCTTGCAGAAATCGAAATGAGTTTTAGTTTTATTGAACTATTTCGACTCAAAGTACCCTTACACTGTATATATCATTCATTGTACCATTAAACTGTGGAAACAAGAAGTTTAACTGTACATGTTACATAAAACTCGTGACAGTCTGTTTGACAATAAACGCTTTATTAGTATTTTTATTAACGTATTTGTTAAACATCTAATGTTTTGCATAAGTCATTTATACTACGGAGGACCGTTCCAATTACATCCAGTTAAAGATATGTCGAAGAAAGATTTCGTGAAAAGACGAGTGTTAGACAGGTGGTCAAGTATGTCGTCTAGCGTTGTCGACGGGTACAATTAAGTAATTTAATATTCAGATTTATAAAGTTCGTTCAGTAGCTAGTAGTACTACTTTACCAATATGTCTAGTGTGATTGGTGTGGAGAGCTTTAGACGTCATATGATGCAAAATTTTCATTTTTTTTGCTTCTTACAATCAGGTCGGCCATCGGACAAAATAGTCATTTATGAGAGTCACTCTTGTGTACATTATTGAGTGTGTACACGTTGTTAATTTGTTTGGGTGTGGTAGCTGGTGGTTTACACATTAGCCGTCATAGTATCAGGCTTCAGAAGTTTACTGTGGCTCTACGCATAACCCTCTCGTGTAAACATATTCGAATGTTTACTCTGGTAATCCGGATCCCGGGTATGAGAGAGATTCAATAGTATTTTGAAGCTGCACATTCTATTTCGAGAGCATACAGTCTACTATGGTGCAGTTGCAAGAAGGATCTAAATTATATTATACAATTTTTCTGTCAAACCGCTGGAAATCAGGTATATCATTATGTCATTACAGAGTTTGATGATGCTATCAGTTGGAAGAGTTGACTGCGTTGGCACTTTATGCCAGGGTTATAATTTATTTGTTTCTTGTAAAACGCTGGTGTTCAACTACATCATTGAGTATCATTAAAAAATTACCAATTCCAGGAAAATTACTCATTTATGAGTGTGCAAACACGTGTTCTTATAATTCAGTAGTTCCAAATTGAAATATGTGGGAAGTTTAATCAGATGAAGTCCATCGAGGACAAACGTTTGAAGAGATTTTTGCAAAGAGGAGAGTTTATCTACACCAACGATATCATTTGGCATATTTTTTGTGATAGGTTAGAAAGTAAAATAAAGGAAGCCGATAAGATGAACCATTTAGAAAAAATCTTGTTATTAAACTTTATTGACAATTTATGTTACTCAATTATAAATCACTCCATTAATATACTTTTCAAAATTCCTCTCGTAGTTGGAATACGCGTGACGCTTCGGACCAATTTTTTTTTTTCCATCATTTGAGCATCGTTTGTGATCAAAATTCGGTGAAACGACGATTTGATTATCAAAACCATGGAGCCTAATTTTGAATTCTGGTTTTTATTCAATATTATAACTTATGTGAAAGTTTCAGTTCTTGGTGAGCTCTTTTGATACAAGAATTCACAATCACGAGTCGGTACCTATTTAGTTTTCTGTTTTACGTACGAAAATACTAAAAAAACACTGTAAAAATGCAAATGATCAGTTTAATGGCATTTAAGCGCTCTACAATTTGCACCCTTCAATGTTTTTCACTGTTTAAACATGAGAGGGAGATTAAAAAACCAACTTTACAAAAATAAAGAAGCTCGTAGTAATCATGCAGGTGATGTGGTCGGCTAGAAACAATTTACTTAAGCATTCTCCTCTAGCATGCGCAGAAGTAGGCACCATGAAGCACGAGTGAACTACGCTCAAAGATTGTCAATTGATGTGACTCGACTCACGTATGCAAATGGCAACCATCCTATGACTTAGCCGCATCGACGGCGGTGTTTATGCGCTGAAACTATTTAGAAGAAAGTTGTTCCTATCAAAGGGACGTTTGCGTTTCATATCCATGTAATGGAATATTTTACGTTACACGGATATGTATGATGAATGTAGCGCGAATGCTTTTCTCGGGGGACAATTAATATGAAATGAGCTTGTAGAAGTGACGCCAGTGCGTGCTTTATTTCACACTGCTCAACTTAACACTTTACTACAAATGAAAATTTACATTTTTTACTATCCAACAGTTCACGATTTTACCTGAAACAACGCTGCAAGAAAATGTTAGTAGATTACTGTGTTTAAAAATTACCCAGTACATTTATTACAAAAAACTATAGGACTTTTCTGAAAAAAATATTCCAGATGATTATCGCTCCGAAGGATTAACAAATTAACTTATCCATGTTATCCAACAGAGTCCAAAAATTTTTATTATACAGCAAAAATAATTGCTTAGTATAACTTCTATGACTTATTTGAAATCATTCCAGAGGCAATGATATTAAGACATTTCATAATGAACTGGATGTTAAAAGTACAATATCTATTTCTCTTTTTGTCTTTTTATTTGAATTTATTAAGGTGAAAATGTATTTATTGGCGAAATAGTCATACTGAACACCAGGAGTGTACTGGAAATTCTTGGTAAATCCACGAGACAATCTGAGACTGAAGGAGAGTTTGGAGGAGGTCGGAATGACAGGAACGGATGCTTGGCGCCAGACTCCAGTCGCTAGCGTCTCGCATTAACAATACTCTTGCATCGCACGTCTGTGAGGTATGCTTGAGGGGGAGCATTGAGAGGGAACTTTGCATGACAATCAATACGTTCATAAATCAAGTGAAAAATTCCTTTTTATAGTCCTAGCAATGACGTGAATCAGAAGACAAAAATTACTCACAGAGTTGTTTCTTTCCGTGTTGGATCCAAAAGGAATGAAAGATGTAATACAAAGAATCTGTATTTGCCATTAAGAGAAAAAATTACAAAGGAAAACGGCCGATGAGAAAATAAAAATGTTTTTATACAGTTATTGTGAAGACCGTAGCAGTACTAAATATCTGTATTGTACGTAAATGATGGTACTGATTGATACTGATTGGCACCGATATCAGTAGAATATTACGTCCGATGTTGACGACTTTGTAAAAGGCATTGCGTTGTAATTAGATAAACAACACATTTTGATTTCCCTAATGTGTGCTTACTTAATTAGAGATCATAAATATTGATCTCAATATCGTAGCGGTGTAAATTCTAAAACGAAAAAACCTAGATTGTTAAATCGTGACCAATATTCAATTGAGTAGAATAATTAGAAAACCGTCATTTCCTCAGACGATCTCTGTGAAAACGGCCGATTCTAAAGTGTAATTCTTGCGGCGTCGAAAAGGACCAGAATGAGCAAGCAGAAGGAAATATTGGCGACAGCTGCGCATTCTTCGTCGCGGGCCGCTGAGCCGACTGCCGGGCGCCAGACGTTCCTGCCCTCGCCCTCGCCCTCGCCCTCGCCCCCGCCGCCCCCAGTGCTGATGCACGTCGCCATCGCCACAAGCCGTCTTACGTCTTCCACTTTCCCATCTTTACTTCTTGTGCTTGAATTGTTTTTTTTTTTTTTTTTTTTTGTTCTCCCGTGGTCGCTATTCTGTGATGATGGTAAGAACGCACGTCTTGTTTCCGAACTCCTTGCATTCCCTTCTCTTCAACCATTTTTTTTATCCCGCTCACTTTCCTTTCTCTTTCCATCCTTTTTTATTTCTATCTTTCTCTTTTGCACCCCTCTCTTTCATTCACCTCTTTTTCCATCCTTCTCTTTCCATCCCACTCTCTCTTTCCATTCCTCTCTCTCTTTTTATCCCTCTCTCCCTCTCCATCCCTCTCTCTTTCCATTCCTCTCTCTCTTTCCATCTCTTTCTCTCTTTCCATCCCTCTCTCTTTTTCCAACCCTCTCTCTCTTTCCATCCCTCTTTCTTTCCATCCTTCTCTTCCCGTTTCTCTCTTTTTCCATCCTTTTTCATTTCCATCCCTCTCTTTCGCATTCCACCCCCTATCAGCGCGCACACTACTTCCTGATCTCCTTCTCCTACTCGAGAACACTATTTCATTTTTCCATTTTCCTCTTACATTCCTCCTTGCGACCCCCCACGCGCCGGGCTGCCCAGACAATCGCTTGCTCACCCATCCGTTTCCTTGCCCTCGCCCTCCTTCCAAAGGCCGTTACTTCATGCATGACATCACCTGCTTCATCGTTTCTCCAGAGACACCACGTTGGCGTTGCTCTGTCTCCTCCCCAGATGTCTCCGTTCTCCCACCATTTCAAATCCAGATCCCATCTCTGCCGCCTCCTCCTCCGCCTTCGCGCCCTGAATAATGGATTATTGCCTTCTGTGGGGGCCGCCGCCGATGCCGCCTCCGCCAACACATCCGCCTTCGCTATCGCTCTTGCCTGAGTGAATATGGGTATTTCGTGTTTCCGGGCATGCCGGATATTTTAGATATTATTCCCGTACGTGGAGTGCATGTTGTGGCTGGACGCTGGCGGTTTTACACCCACGCTGGAACGTGACGTCCGACGCCGACCTACACGTCGCATCAGCTTGCGGGGACCTCCACCTCCAGGTATCTCCTCCAATGAGGCACCACCCCAGTTAAGATGACCTCAAACTTCCCAACTGATATAACTGTATGTGTGTCAGTATAGTGCATGTAAGTGTAAGTGTGTCATTGAAAGTATAAGTAGTATATGAGTGAGCGGGAAGAGGTCGCGAGGAATTAGGATGAAGAAGGAAGATCACGCAAAGTTGGGGGCGTATTTCTAAAGGTACTGCTCCGGCATTCGCCTGGTATTGATCAGAGAAACAATAGAAAACATGTGATCAGAGCAACCGACCACTGCAAACCTTCGCAAGACAGAGGTTGAATGCCACCAGCTCCGTTGCTAGTGTCTGTCGAATCAAAGAAACTTGTGATCTGAGACGTTCCAGCGGCATCATTTGTTGCACCGAGACATTTCAATCGGCCCTTTACCTTCACCTTCATCAACATCGTCTCCATCGCTGACTACCCATTCCCTACCTCCACCTCTATTCCTGTCTCCCTCTCTACCATCTGAATAATGGATAACTATTGTGACGTCGACCCATAGACGATAACTACCTCCGTCGTTGCTCCTTATGCCGTTTCCGCCTCCACCTTAGACTCCGCCTCCTTATCTTTTGCCTTCGTTCAGCCTTCAGCTCCGCTTCCTCTTCCTCCTCCGCTGTTGCTTCGCCTTCAGTTTCGCTTTTGCCTTCTCCCCTACTTCCATTCACGCCTTCATCCTCTCCCTTTGAATAATGGATTGCTATCGTTGGTGGGTCGCCGTCACCACTACTAAATTCATCTCCTACTCAACCTCCCAGCACCTTCGACCCTGAACCTACCTCCATCTACGCCTCCTTATCCCTCGTCTTCGTCCAGCCTCTGGCTCCGCTTCCACCTCCTCCGACATTGCGTCGCCTCTAGCTTTATTTTCGCCTCCGCCCCCACTTCCATTCCCACCTCCGCTTTCGCGCCTTGAATAATGGATGCCTGCCCTCTGGTGGCCGCTGTCGGGGCGACCGTTCAAAAGCGATTTCCGCACGAGCGTTAAATAATAGCACTGGACGATAATTAACTTTAATAATCTCAGATTTCTGTGCGTTGCCGCAGCTCTGCCTCCTGTGGAATCGTAATGAATTGTACTAAATTGCAACGTGTGGCGGCTTTATTTCGTTAAGCTCTTAAGAGGATGTGGTTGAGGAAATGTGGTCAGACCACGTGAAACTTTTACGAATGTTCAGCGTTCTACTAACTTCTCGAGAGCATGGATCGTCGGAGCATGCTCGCGACTGTACGAGTGAGACAGAGTTCAGCTCACTTTCGCTATTTATGGTACTCTTCAGTTTGGTTGAAGAGAAAAACGAAAATTGTACCGTGTGGGGTGTTGTACTCATTTACACATGATAGAAATTGTGATCCTATTCAATACGAACACAGCTTGTAGACAGATGTGAAAAACCGGTCATCGATTGGTCTATGAAACTCAAGAGTAATAGTTATTAGCTCATATCTGCAGTCGGTTCCCTTTCGATGACTGTACTATCGGTTCACTACCCTCTACACTCAACACAATGTTTTGAAATTCCATTTTCAAACTGCAATCTGGCTTAAACCAATGGCCGGCCATGGTGTGAAAACACGAAAGCGAGAGAGCAGGAGGTGTTAATCCGGTGGACGTACCACCAAGTCATTCAGTTTCCTTTCATAACAGCCAGGATTTTAGGGATGCACGGTATCTTTTGGTTTTAGTTTTTTCCTGTTATACTTCACACAATCGAATTTTCAGTCACGTTTTCTATGATTTGCTATCTTCTCTTGTGGATGAGATCAGATACTTCTATACGCGAAGTGAAATGAGAAAAATAATGTTGAAGATTCGCAAAAAGTGTGTTTTTTATTTATAAATGAATTTTGAAAAGAAGAAAAAATATAATGCGCTTTCTTCTAAGAGAGTAATTTTATTGAATTTCAGGGAAAGTTATCCACGAATGAATAGTGGGCAAGTCGAAATTATATAGCGAGTCATATTTGACCACAGTAATGAATCTTATATTGTATGCAAAGAAAAAATGCAATAAATAACATTATTCATGAGTATCCTTATTAATAATAAGAAAATCCTAAATATTCATCCCACGTCTTTTAACTAGTGTCACTAAAACTTTCTCGTTCTCAAGTTCTCGCCCGTACTTGCTCGTAAAATTAAGAGAAAAATATAAGATTTGTTCCTGACCTTATTTCAAAATATATGTTTAAAAAACAGATTTCATTAGGGGAAAAACTCTATCTTTAACATTTTTGTTTATATGAATACTCCGACTTTGCAAATTTTCGAAAAATCAGGGTTTTCAATGAACTTGAGATCAGCACCAGCAATTTTTTCTTGTCCTGAAATTTCGTTTTTTAATGTAATTTTTTTCTTCCTACAAATTACAATGTGCAACATTTTATTGAGTAAATGGTACTTTTCAACCGATTCAATTATTACTACACTTCATTATCAATCCAAATTAAATGACCTATTCCTTGCAATGATTTCTCATTACCACACAATCTATTCCGAGCTCATAAAGATTACGCAATGAAGGATTATGTAGTACCCGATGTTCTCCCATTTTGATCGTTGAATTATAGATTTATTTGTCATTTTTGGCGCGTCTATTGAGAATATTATTTCTCCCGAAAATTTATTGCATGTCTCTTATCACCCGAGGTGAGGGTGATCTATCCCGCTGGCTTACGAGATCCGGCGCCCACCTACGTCGGCTTGCAGGGATTTTCCCCAACCAGGTATCTCTCACCTTGCACTATCCCAGCCGGGACAAGCCCTAAGCTCCTGACTGATCTCCTGGCATCCTTGGTAGTGTAGTGCATGAATGTGTGTAAGTAAGGAGGTGAGGATAGGACAAGGAAAGGAAATGAAAGATCGCGCGCGGCCCGTGACCCGTTTTCTAGGGTACTGCACTGGCACTTCCCTGGTGTTGATTGGGGTAACCACGGAAAACTAATGTTCAGAGCAGCCGGGCGCTAGACTCTCCTGCAGACAGAGGATGAATTCGACCTACTTGGCAAGCTAGTGTTGAAAATCCTGCCACCATCAGGACTCGAATCCTAATCTCCCGGTCAGAGGCAGTGCACCCATTGCGCTCGTAGAACGCATCCTCTGCGAGGCCATGCGTGTGGCTTCTCAGCTTTTGCCACACGCACTCAGCTTCTCCTCTGCGCATTGGTCTAGTACATTAGGGGGTAGGCAAAAATACTTGACTAGCCACGATCTGCTATTTGTAGATTAAAAGTGAGGTACTAATATTTTATTATGTATGTACGGTATTTGGCATTTTAGAGTAGGAAAACCCACGTTGACCAGATAGAGGTGTTCCAAGACCTGAGATCCATTTTTATTTTATTATCCACGGCCGCGGCTAAGAGACATGTGGCGAACAGCAAGACGAATGCTTTTATTTTCAAAATATCTTCAAAATTGGTTCCATTTTACCCCTTAGACTTTTGAGTTTGAAATGCCAGTACGCAGCAGGCAATTTCTCCATGCACGAGTGGTGTCCGTTCGACCCAGTGAGCGTCGCTCGCTCTAATAAAGCCCAGGAAATTAACGAGAGCGCCTCGCGGCCGGCGGCGGCGGGGGCGGTGGCGAGAGGCCTTTATCGCCCGTAAAAGCCCGGGCGAGCGCCGCGCGGGTGACAGGGGGTGCGGGGTGAGAGGGCGGTTCCCGACCGGAAGGTGTGTGGGTATTCGGAGTGGAGAAAGGGCTGGATGCCGGGCGCGTTGGCGTATGCAGTTACGAGTCCGCAACCGAAGCATTGTAGACAGGAAGGTTCTAGTTCCTGGGTTCACAGCCCGCTAGTAGACTGCGCGAGGATTTTGTGCTCCCAGCTGACGTCACAGAGGAGGAAGTTGGCTACACTGAATACCGTTTCAAAAGCATTGACTTCCCAGGTTTTCGACAGGCAGCTTTGGCAGAAAAAAAATATTTTAACACTTCATGTATACTGCGTTTTAAACAAAGTGCCACTTCAAGGGTTCATGCTGGACAGAGAGGGGGACACTGTCATCCAATCGGGAACTTCGTTTTATCACTTCAAGTTTTGATATGGGAGATCCCGATTCGATGACAATGTCACCCTCTCTTCCAGCTTGTGACCTTGAAGTGCTACCAAGTTTAAATCGGAGCATAAGAACGCACACAAGAAAATCAATGTAACAAATTATCAACGCAGCAGACACATATTTCTGGACAATTAACATCACATTAGGCTACACGATGCTTTCTGAACAGCGATACTAAGCATAGATAGCTTTACTGCGCATGCGCTGTATGTCTCGCTCGCGCTTTAGCGGTCGTCGAGTGCACAGAAATCGGCGCGAACTTCACATGCATAGAAGCCGCGGCAGTTAACCGATCCTTACGAGATCCGGTGAACGGGCAAAGTTTCACATTGCCGCTGTTAGAGGGCCGTTTACCGCCTTTTGGCCGCTTTAACAAGTGGAGAAACGCCCGCGCATCCACCAGTTTTCATCATTTACAGCAAAATGGGTAACTGAAATTGCATGTTGATGGTCATATGAAAGAATATTACAATTAAATCTTTATGTGCAGTTTAACTTAAAGGAATACATAAGTTTATGTAGCAAATAAACTCCGAAACAGCATGAGGGGAAACTACCTAGCACGTAAGACAGGTTTGTGTAATTTATTTTAACGTATAAATTAAAACTTTACTTTGAATTATCTATAATTATTTCTAAAAAACAAAAAAATGCAAAATGCCAACTCTTCGAAGAAAGATTTCAGTAAAAATCGTAAAGAAACTAAAAGGGATGTCGTACGCTGATATAATACTAAAGAAAATTCAATGATCAAAATGAAATCCAAATCATCATTTTCTTGGTATAAATGTTCTCGGAAATAAATACAATAATTTATATAATACAATTTTCGTAAAAGAGCTATACAACATGGAAACATGAAAAGCTTATTTTTCAGATTTTTTCGAAGAGCGACTGAAGTGAGAAACAGAAATTATTTCTAAGTCTTTTCGTAGGCCGCAGCCAAAACTCTCCACAATTAAATGTTGCCGCCATCAAACACCGGAAATATACCTCAATGCTGTAATGATTTGACAACCCCAGAACGCACAGATCCCCAAAGCGAAATTTTATCTCATCAGATAGACATTAAACTACAGAAGAAACAATAGACGACGACGCGGACATATAATTTTCAGAAATTAGCGGAAAACGCGAAAAGCGTGAAAAGGCAATATAAACAATGGTTAGAGCAGAATTTCAGGAAAAATCTAAAGCGAAAATCAAGAAAATCGAACCGCGAGTTAAGAAGATACAAGAAACGGTTAAATTGCATGCAGAGCGTTTAGAAACGTATACAATGGAACCCATTGTTGTGATAGCAAAAGAATGAAATAAACCAGTTTTCATAAATATCTCGAGAACGCCTTGATGGAATGACTTCAAACTTTCTGGAATTGTAGAGTATAATATTAGGATCACGACAAAATTAGCCACGGCACGGGAAAATAACACAGGACCGAGATAAATTGAATATTAGGATTTATTACGTGAGGGATTAGTAAAAACAAACGACGCACCGCCTGACGTAGTGGAGTGACGTCATCATGGATAAATAACACGGAAATATTTATTTTAAAGAAAGAAAAAGAAGGGGAAGAAATATAACGATGTGTCATTTCTTAATTAAAGAATAGACGATTTATGAAACCAGTAATGAAACGCAAGACGTCCGTAAAACGTAGAACTATGAACATATTACGATATGTTTTTGCAGTGATGGGCAAGTTTTTTGAAAAAGTTCCAGAGCTTCTGGATCAACAATGCCAAAGAGAGGATAGTACAGTGTGAGTTGAACTCTCGCGGCGTACGCATCATCCGTATCGGTATGATAAAAAATTCGAAATTTTGGTGTAATTAGTTTTGTGAAAGTTTATGCGGGAACACTATCAATTAGATGAAGTTTAAATGATCTGCGAACAATTTAGTGGACTAAATTGCAAAAAAACGGGAATTCGCGTAAGTTAGGACGCGAAAACGATCGGACATTTTTATGAAACTTGAAGAGTTCGTGCGAGGTGCATCGAATAGTTTTGAACGGGGACTTTGATGGTGATTCATGGATTTCAAGAACTGGTAGTGGCTGATTGGATGGAGTTGGGTACACGAGCTGTGTACCAAAACATTGGTCGACAACAGGCGATGGCAGTGTGTGTCGCCGCATATGAGCAGCACCTGGAAAGTCGCATGAATACACCTATATTTTCATTTGAAAAGTAAAGAGGGGGAATGAATTTTGAAGATTCTGTCGAAGACCATGTCGTGTTGATTAAGTTAAGAGCAATAACAGTATAAAGTCACGACAGAATGCGCATTCCGGTATGAATGTTTACTTTGTTTTTGTTTTTAAGTGTGAATTAATGGTTTTGTATTTATTTATGTTTCAAATCCAGGGCATTTATGCCATTGTGTAAAATTTTGCATGCCATAACAGGGGCAATTTATATAGAAAAGGGTGTCATATAGCTGCCTTGACTACTAGTTAATTGAAAAAAGGGGGCAAATAAATGAATGAACGCTCATTGCGGTTCATGAATATCTGGATTATGAGTATTGTTTTGTATTTAGCTAGAAACTAACCCAGGCACGAGCGTGCAGGTATCCCGTTTCAATTCCGTATGGATTGATCACAGTAGTCACGCCCAGGTAAGGCTCTATTTGTATATGCTAGCTGAGGTACGGGCAACAGGTGAGTGAGGATCTTGTTTTGTCAAAGAATGTCAACGAAACCAGGCGCTCAACCAAACGAAGATTCTACGAAGTGTAGGATTATGATAGGAAAATAGTGAGAGCTAGGGTACCATAGTGTTTGAGACCAAGAACGTAAAGTGGTGCGGAGATGAATGGAGCAGGTGGGACGGATATAGATAGAGGTAGAAACATCACAGTGGCGCCCAAACGTGTGGGCGTGAATTGAATAACGGGAGATCGATAGGAAGGGAGGAACGATTACAGTGGCGCCCAAAACGTGAGGGCGTGAGCACGGGAGGATATAGGAAGGGAGGAAGAATTACAATGCCAAGGACGTTGCTAAGCACATAAGTTTATGTGCACTCGGCACTCAAAAGTAGCAGTTCAAAATTACCTGTAGTATTTTTATGCATGTGTTTACTTTGTTTTGTATTGCGATTTGATATTAAACGGAATTATCAGGTTTTAGGTAAGCGTGAGATAGTTTATTAGCGTTCAAAAATATTAAATAAATGTATGTTAATTAGCTTCATGGAGACAGAATGGGTGGTTCTTAAAACGTGAAATTGCTCATACTCATTTATGAATATTTTTATTTCAAATGTTGTACCATAATTACCAAGGGCTTGTGTGAAAATGCAATGGTCGGCGAGCAGCTCTCTGACGGTCAGTTGCGGAAGTTGTAACGTGCAGCAGAGCGAATTGCCAAGGCATTGACGCTAACTAGCGGTTTTTGATTTGCTGGCGGACTTTGCTAGTTTTTAATTCATCCGGTGACGGATTTTCTACATCAACTAAGTAGATATCGAATAATGCTCCACGGAAGTTTTACAAGTCGGCGACTTTGAACAATTAACTCGCCGTTTCACCAAAAACAGTATTATGTGGATGTCGATGTCCGAAACACCATTCCTCGGAATGGAGTGTTACTTTTCAATTCAGTTCCCACCTCTGTGCGAGGGATATTTCAAATGGATTGGAGTTGCAGAGACAGCCAGCTCTCCGGCGTGCGATTTGGGTACATTTCTCTCTTTTATTTCCCTTCAGAACATAGGTTATCTATTTTTTGAGATCAAAAATAGAGGACTTGCGGGGTTTCTCTCTCCCGGTATCGACCCCCATCGGGGCACCGCCTTAACCGGGACAAGTGTTAAGCTTTCGACTACATTCCCGCCATATGTGATAGTTTAGTGCATGTAATAGCAATCTCAGAAAACTCCCAATCAGAGCAGCCAACCGGTAAAATTCTCCTCTGGACGGCGGGTGGGAAAATTTCATTACAGTAACGGGACTAATAACCATAGCAGTTGGAACATCAATCAAAAATAGACGGATGAATGGCGATTATTATGATAATTCTAAATATTCCCAAATGTTGCGGGACGAGTCGGCCCTTTCTTCCCACGCACATCTGTGATTGCAATTCTACAATCATGAACAACACTGTATAACATTTTGTGTAGAAGCTGCTTAATTAAACTATATTTAATGGAGATTGTAGCGTAGTAATAATGTCAGCTTACTTTAGTAGCTTAATTTAAGCTTCCTGCTGGAATGACAGAGATCCGAATTACATTATATTCGAGTATAATATGCACGAAAAACAAATAAAATAGAATTCAGGGAATAAACAAAATTTTCTAAATGTAATTCAAAAGATAAAAATACAAACATAAAAATTAAGATAAAATATTTACCAATGATCTTTGCGATCGGCGCATTTCGATCTACTTTGCAGAGATCTATCAATTTTTATCTGTCCAGTACATTCTAAAAACATTTCAAAATCAGCGTTTTGTGGAATTTAAGCACATAAAACGCGATTCTGAGAATATTTAAGGCACATACAGAGGTGCTCACTCTTTCAATTCTTTACAAAGATAAACCACTTGACCTTATCTAGCTGGATACTTTAAGAATATTCTAAAAGCGGGATTTTGAGTGTTTAAAGGCACCTTGGTGAAGCGATGCGAATTGCTATACTGCCTTCGTAACATGATTTGCAACAACTTAACTCATCAGGTTGTCAAAATTAATTTTAATTTCGTGATAAAAGATAAATATTTCTTATATTTACAGTATTTTTATGGATTCTTCTTATGCACCTTCGTATGTCTGTTGATGGGCGAGCAACTTACCTGGATTAAGTTTTATTTCTATCATCACTTTTCACAGAACACATAAAAATTTTAAACGTGAAACGTCCTCTGGATCCGCCACGTTACGCTAGTAAAGAATAATATGATCCTCAAACGAAGTCGCTCGCATGAGTCTTATTTCCCTGACTAGAATTGTTTCACAAGGCAAATGCACCGACGGTCCCAGCCTCCCTGTGCGACGTGTGACAAATCTGATTCCACGCAAAGCAGCCGCGCAAACGCTCTCCAGAGAAAGCGGCCTTGTGTTCGCTCGCCGAGCCTAAAAATACGGAAGCAGAGCAGGGGCTGCGTGGAAAGCGCGCGGCGGCGGAGCGGCCAGAGCAGCCAGAGCGGGTGGCTGGGAGTACGCGCGTGGAACGGACTGTGGGTGTATGTGCGGCTGGCAAGGCGAGGGGGTGGGGTGAGCGGATGGGAAGGAGTGTTCTTCAGAGAGAGGGAGTGGGTGAGTGCGAGAGGTCAGAGGACGGAACGAAGGATGGAAGAGATGGTGGTAGAGGGGATGGGCGGGTGAGATGGTGCAAGAGATATGAGGGAGATAGGTGGCTGGAAGTGGCGGGGGGAGGGAGAGCTGGAGAGAAGATGAGTGGTTGGGAAAGAGGGTGAGAGAGTCGGATAGAGGTAGGGAGAATGGGAGGAAAGGGAGGGAGAGAGGGAGACTGGGTGAATGGGACGAGGTGTGAGGGAGGAAGGAAGTGAGGAGAGAAGGAAGGATGGGAGGAGGGGGAAGGAGGACAGTGGGAGGAAGAGGTTGGGTAGGAGGGCTGAGAGCGTGGGAGGAAAGAATGAGACGTGGGAGGCGAGATGGAAATTGGGTGAGGGAGGGAGGGCGTGTGAGATTGTGGGAGGGCGGGATGGGGTATGGGTGGCCGGATGGAGATGGGGAGAGGAAGGGAGGGCGTGTGAGGGGGTGGGAGGGCGGGATGGGGTGTTGGTGGCCGGTTGGAGATGGGAGGGAGGAAGGGAGGGCGTGTGAGAGGGTGGGAGGGTGGGATAGAGTGTGGGTGGCCGGATTGAGATGGGAGCGAGGGAGAGCGTGTGAAAGGGCGATATTGGGTGAAGGTTGTCTGATGGAGATGGGTGGTGTGAGAGGGTGGGAGCGGGATGGCGTGTGGGTGGGCGGTTGGAGATGGAAGGGAGGGCAGGTGAGCATGTGGGAGGCCGGGCCGGCGAGCGGCGGTGGGCAGTGGGCGGTAGGCAGTGAGCGGCGGGCGGCGCCTTACGCGCGTCGCGTATTTCCAGCGTGGGAGCGGGGGCGGGGCGGGGCGGGGCGGGGCGGGGCGGGGCGGGGCGGGGCGGGGCGGGGCGGGCGGGTGGGCGCGTTCCGGGGCGCAACGCGGCGTGGCGGAGCGCTAATGGCGCCACATGAAAGCGCGACGCGCGGCGCGGCCTCCGGTGTAATGACGCGTTTGCCCCCGCGCCCCACAGTGCCTGATTGGCCCCTGCACGCGGCCCAAACCTCAGACCGTAAAGGACGTATTTTCCTTGAACTGACGGAGCAATGTAAAAAATAATGCTTGACAGTAATCCGTGTTCTTTCTATGGCGCCACAAGCCAATGCTGGAACTGGCCGCACATTTTCATACACTTACTACCTTCATACACCCATATTTACATACTACCTTCATTTACCTACATATACAGACATTTGTCTGCCACTGAACGCAAGCGAGAAATGAGCTACCTGTTTCTAGAATCATCGAAATAGCATGATCGTTCAAATCCGGTACCTGGATGGTGTGACCTCGATTTAATGTAACACAAATTCGCGTTTTTATATTCTAATTCGTTGAATTAGAAATTAGTGGTAAAGACAGCGTCTAGTTTTTCTTCTGTATATGCATCTTCTACTAGAGTTTAGTGTTTCAAAATTACAACATAAAACAAAAAAAATGGAAGTTTCAATAATTAATTCATCTAAAACACATTTCTTTGTTTCCTAGAATGGGGTCGTTATAATAATATTATTTGTTTTACATTAAAGGTCAATAAGAGTTACACAGTATTGAATGTTGGGTCACATGTTACAATTTCCTCTTCATTTTTCTATATTTTTCTAATTAATATTTTTGCAAATATATAAAATTGTTGTATTTATAAATATAACAGTAATAAATAATTCATCTAAAAAATAATAAATACATTTATTCCTCTCTTCGAATTTGGTTGTTACAATAATATTATTTGTTTTACATTAAATTCAAAAACAAGTTACACAGTATCGCATATTGGGCACATGTTACAATTTCATCTTCATTTTTCTATAGTTTTATAATTGATATTTTTGAAAATATATCAAATTGTTGCATTTATAAATACAATAATAATAGTTACAAATAAATATACTCATACCATTTGACTGTAAATTTTGGGTGGAAGTGATGATTTTAAAGTTAGATCAATGCTTTTATCATTTGTACTCCGAGGGTTTTAGATTTAAAATCTAGTCAATACACACCCAACCTTGAAGTAAGAGTTTGATTTTTGACCAATTCTAGTGGATTTGATGGTGGACACAGCAATTTCTCGACAAGATTCGCTTGCTTCTCTTTCCACCATTTCACCATCATTGATTATTTCGTCTTTCCAGACGCGTCAAATGCTGCGGACTAGTCCAGTAAGTGTAGTGCATGTCATATCTTAGGAGGTGGTGGTGTTTCTTCTGCGCTAGAAAGTGGAAACCTGTGCTCATCTCCCACAAGAAGTCTTTGACAGCAGGGCATCCAGCCG
This sequence comes from Teleogryllus occipitalis, assembly GCA_011170035.1. NCBI lineage: Eukaryota > Metazoa > Arthropoda > Insecta > Orthoptera > Gryllidae > Teleogryllus > Teleogryllus occipitalis. The sequence continues at coordinate 320,347 of BLKR01001040.1, forward strand.
AAAGAAGATCTACGCCCCCGCCTGCTGTCTAGATATGTGTGGTAGTGTAGAGCTAGTGTATATGAGTATGTGTGTGTGTGTGTGTGTGTGTGTGTGTGTGTGTGTGTGTGTGTGTGTGTGTGTGTGTTGAAGTGTAGAGGAAGGAGCAAGGTTAAGAAACAAAAGAACAAAGGTTGTTCGTGGTTTCATTTTAAGGTACTGCTTCAGCATTCATCTATTATTGATCGGTGAAACGAGGGTAAACTCCAATCAGAGCGACCGACCGTTAGGGCTCTCTTCCGGATAGTGACTGCGTTCGACCTATATATCTGAATAATGCCAAAAATTCGCTAACAAGCTCCATCATCATTCATCAAATATTTTTGCGATAAGCTTCTCATGAGATCATCACTAACAGACATCAATATCCTTAAAAGATGAAAGAATTCTAAAACTAAATAAATAGCATATACTTTATTTTCTCCAAAACAAGCTTCACCTTATTTCCAAAAAATTGCAACATAAGCTGGAGGCGTGTATTTACATATCTGGAAATTAAGCGAAATAAAGTTTTCAAAAACTGCTGTTATTTTTCAAAAATTGTTACAAATAGATATACATGCTTATTTCCGACATCCCGCGTGCAGTTCTCTTAGGACCTGCTGACAGTAAAAATTGTAGGGAATTTGTTGTTTTCAAACAATATTATTGCAACGAATAACATACAAAACACACCAAAATTTTACGAAATTTTCATCCAAAAACCTGAGAGAGGCTTACGCAAGAGGGGGTCCTATATCGAGCAAATGCACCGGGAGGGAGCGGTAGCTCAGTGCATCAACTGATGTCACTGCAGCGCCTCTGACCGGGAAGTTCTAGGTTCGAGTCCTGGCGGCGACAGGATTTTCGGCACTAGCTTTTCAGCCAGGTCGAATTCAGTCGCTGTCAGGAGGAGAATTCTAGCGGCCGGCTGCTCTGATCGGTAGTTTTCCGTGGTTTCTCCGATCAACACCAGGCGAATGCAGGAGCAGTACCCTAACAAACGGGCCACGGACCGCGCGCGATCTGTCCTTCCAATTCCTTGTCCTATCCTCTCCCCTTACACACACACTTACACTAACATGCACTACACTACCACATATTCCGGGAGACCGGTCGGGAGCTTAGAGCTTGTCCCGGCTAGGGCGGTGCCCCGTTGGTGGGAGAGTCCTGGTTAGGGGGAAACCCCACTAGCCAACGGTAGGTCGGCACCGGATCTCGCCATCCAGCGGGGGAAGATCACCGCCATCTCCCGAGAAAAAAAACATGCACTACACTCACGGGACTAATGACCAAAGCAGTTGACGCGCCCGGAAACACGAAAAAATCAATCAATCAATCATCCAAAAACCTGAGAGAGGCTTATGCGAGAGGGGGTCCTATATGGAGCAAATGCTATTAATCATCGATATCATGTGAGAGTTTACGGAACGAAAGAGGAGATTTGGTCCACTGGACTTACAACACGGCACACTTCGCTGCGCGTCGGAGATCTCGTCGCAACACCGCGGCTTGTTTGGCTCAGCGACTGGAAACGAGCTCCTCATTTTCTCGCTCTCCTTCTGGATCTAAAATATCTCTGGTATATAGAGGGAATTCTCGAAATTTCTTCGGACGTGGCCCTCTGTTTCAGTGTTGACCTTTTCGCAATTCCTACGATAAAATGTGTAGAATCTGGCCGCACATTAGCGAAACTGGCGAGCTTGAGGATACTTAAATCCATCTAAGCGAGCAAACCCGAAAATGTCAGAGTGGAAGAAGGAGAGAGCGACGAAGAATTACAGTGTTTGTGTGCTTGTATTAACGGAGCGCCTCACCTACACAATTACTGGGAAGAATCCTAGGGACGAGAAGTGATATCGAGATGAAATTGAAGGGAATCGGCAGGTATACAAGATATTGAGTTTTAATTAAAACATATATGTTAAATAAGGTAGTAGATAAATTTCGCAAGCAGATACTCACAACAGTAACTTTGACCTATAGTTCGTGAAGATGTTCACACGTTTGAGGCAAAGATAAAGAAATATCCGCGACAAACATAGTTAGTAATTTGGCTGTCTTCAAGAATCATCAAACACGACAAAGAGGAAAAGAGCGAAGGACGGGGCACGCCTTAAAGTTGGGACCTGAGTTATATTCCTGGCAAATGTACGTGGAATTTATGGAAACACAAACAATATCTCGGTAAGTTTTCTCGGCGTTCTCTCGTTTTTCGTGTGTCATTACTCTCTTTTTACATCTCCATTCACCTCATAATCATTAATGCTATTATCTACTAATATATTCATAACTCGTGAACTTTAATGACTTTAATAGTTGAAGTACCCATAACCTTAAGAAAATGTATCGAATTTAACTAAATGCTTAAACGAGTATGGCGTTGGAAGTTCTGTCGTAAGTCATAATTTCAAGTCGTGACAGTGGCTAGTTTGGACTTCAGCTACGTAACTGGGCGGGACGATGCGATTGATCCATAATTGCCTCCCATCAATACGAGGTAGATAAGAGAGCAGAACCTTAAAGTAAGCGATAGAACAGGGGTTCCCAACGGGGTCGGTGTAGACCTGGGGGTCAATGAAATTTTGAAGCGGGTCAATGATGATTGAGGGGTCGATTGGGGGTCAACCGGAATCTGATCAGGATAATCCCATTGATTAACAAAATGAACTTAATTAACTTTTCTGACGTAAATCAACAAAACTAATATAATAATAATAATAATAATAATAATAATAATAATAATAATAATAATAATAAGATATTACACAGAAGTAATAAGAATGATATGATAATAAATTACAAATTCCTTCCTCTCCTTTCGTCATTTCTTAGAAATTAGGATGTTTAGAACATTCAAGAAATGTTAACTTTGCGTTAACAACAATGCTCTATCGCGCAAGAAAGTATACTTCGTAATACGCACTGGAGAAATATAATGGACAGTTCTTAAAAAACACTCAACATTTTGTAACAATTGCATTTCAATGAAGATTTGAACATCAGCTACTCCAAAGCGAAAGCGTCTTCAATTAAAGAAAAAACGAGATATTTACAAGAATACGGATATAAGAAATTGTTATCTTTACGGCATTTGCATGCAATTGTGTGTGCCATGATTATGGATGCTATTTATTATAAAGAAACGTAAGGAGCCAATGAGCAGGGAACCCATGAGGTAGTCCAACGGAGCGCACGGGATCCTTCGTTCCCATCGTGCCCAGCCTCGGTGCGGTCGATGGACTGACCCACTTGACCCCTCTTCCGCGATCACGACAGGCACCGGCATCGCTGCGAACACGCGGGTGGCAGACCGGAGCTCTTCCCGGATTTTAGGGCCATCGGAGTGCCAGAGAGCGCGGGAGAGAGAAAAAGAGTGCGAGCGAGTGAGAGATTACGCGAAAGAAAGTGAGAGAGAAAGAGAGAGAGAAAGAGAGAGAGAGAGAGAAAGAGAGAAAGAGAGAGAGAGAGAGAAAGAGAGAGAAAGAGAGAGAAAGAGAGAGAAAGAGAGAGAAAGAGAATGCGAGCGAGTGAGAGATTACGCGAAGGAAAGTGAGAGAGAAAGAGAGAGAAAGAGAGAGAAAGAGAGTGCGAGAGAGAGACTGCGATACAGAGAAAGAGAGAGTGCGAAAGAGAGAAAGATAGAGTACGAAAGAGAGAGTGTGAAAGAGAGAAAGAGAAAGTGTGATAGAGAGAAAGAGTCCGGTAGAGAGAAAGAGAGAGTGCGATAGAGAGAAAGAGTGATATAGAGAGGGCAAAATAGAGAAAGAGAGAGGGCGAAATAGAGAAAGAGCGAGAAATAAAAGGGAGAGAGAGAAAATGAGAGAGCGAGAGGGATAAAGAGAGTAAAATAAAGAGGGAGCGTCAGAGATAGAGAGTAACTCAGTAACTTATATGAAGAGTGTTTGAGAGAGGGAAAGGGTAATTGAGAGAGAGAAAAGGAGCGAGAGAGATGAATAGAGAGCGAGAAGGATAAACACAGAGTGAAAGAGATGAAGTCGTGGAAGAGAAAGAGCAAGAAAAAATAGAGCGAGAGAGAAAGAGGGAGAAATGGAGGAGGCAGCAAGGAAGAATGGGATAGAGAATATGCAGACCACCGTTACAGGCGCCAGCTGTGTTCGCGGTCGGAATCCGTCGCCCCTACTCCGCCCCCGTCGGATGGCATTGTGCGACTTCATTCACCTGAGCACCTGCGAGCGGCCAGCGGCGGTCACAATCACTGCGTGCGAACGGCGCCCGCGTACACCGCCGGACAGCCGGTGCCCTGTGAAATTACAACAAAACAACAACAAAAAACGGAAAGAGAAAAGGCACGACGTCCATCCGCCGACCGATGTCGACTCTTCGGAACGTCCGACGCTCCAAAGTTCAGAGGTAGCGTGGCGCGGCGGGCTGGCGACTGCGATGGCGTTTTGGCCGGCGCCTCTGCCCACGCCAGGTATTAGGCTGCTGTAAGAGGTAATGAAGTCTGTGTACTTGGGGCGCGTTGCCTCTTGTCGCAATGCGTGGCATGCAACAGCCGTTGCCTCAGGGCCCGCGGCTGCATTCGAATTAATGGCGGCGCTCGTTATCCCGGTATTCGCAAACGTCTCACGTGCCACTAAAACTTCCTGCGCGGGTATTAATAATTAATACTTGCCTTGTTATGCGTTCTTCAGGTACGGTGCAGACTGTTAATTTATGAATAACTTGTCACGCCTTTTTTTTTCTATTCCACATTACACTGCGCCTTTGAATATAATGTGTAGAAGTATGTACGAATATACTAGTTACACATGTCATTAAGTAGATACGGAGCAAATAATAGAGTGGTTGAAGATTGTAAACTGAGACGATACCCTAGGTTTATAACGAATCAAGCCCAATATTTTTGACATCGAACAAGTGTCGTTAAATACTTTTCATAATATTCCACGTTCTAAAATTATGTTCATTAAACATACATTTTCTTGGGTTAAGTGCCCAAACACCACCTTTAGATGCAACACATGAGGGTCGTTCTCCTCGGCGTACTATTAAAATACTTAACGGTCTGTGACCGTTAAGTATGTGATTTTTTGTTCCTCTGTTTGATTGCTTTAAGTCGATATGCACATTACGAACACATACATATTACAATATTACGAACAAATTAAATGGCAGTGGCGGTGAGCTTCTTAAATTACACGTGAATTGGGTTTCAATTATCGAACACTGCCTGGAGTTGTTTGAATATTCTGAAGATTTATTTTAATAGGCGTGTTTTGACGAAATAATTAGCATTCTCTCAGAAAAACAAAATTGTTGCAAATTTATTATTTTCATGTTAATTATCCCCGTTAATGAAAAGCTGGTTATTGTGTTTGATTTCCCAATGAAAGCTTTAAAAGCTAACAAATAACACAAATTCGTAACCGCGGATCTCGATATGTCAGTGATTAGTTTACTGACCTCTCAACCCCCATAGTGAGGTTTTGAAGCGAGGAAAAATATGTGCCATGGGAACACATCATGGTTGTCGCATGTAATAGAACATTGCTGAATGCCTGTCAAAATTAATTCCGACATTTTCCCTCTTCAGCGGAATCCCTTATTCACTTATCCAGGCAGTGCCTCATGCAGTGGAGGGTAGTCCTCATGCTGTGGATAAATATTACTGAGACCATTTTCTGGAGCTCTATAGCGGAAAATAGGGTCTCAAATGTACTGGCAAGGACAGAAATCTATATAATTGTCAACTAGAAAATTCTCAACAATTTCGCCCATGTCGAAGCTGAGGCAAAGTATCAAACATCAAGTGTCCGGGCATTACAAGCAAATATTTATAAGAAAAACTATGAACTCAGCATAACGGTAATAGCAGACTGATGCAAAATGTCTTATCAACCTCTAAGTACAATTATTTTTTGCAAATAATTGCACCCAAGGAGATACAATTATTTGCAAAAAAATAGTATTAAGGCACTAAGAATCTTTTTGTTCTTAATAATATTATTTAGATTTTTTAATAATAATAATATTAATAATATTAAAATTAAAAAGGACCTTTAATTATCAGGGATCACAGAAGAAGACATTCAAAATAGGAACACATTTAGATCTAAAGTGCAATTATGGAGAATTGATTTGGGAGAAGTACCAAAATGTAGAACAGGAAAGGCTTAGACCGAAGAGAGAAAGAAGGCGCACAGCCAAAGGATGAAAGAAATATGGGCACAAACACAGGCTAAGAAACACATCTGAGTACTTTGCGTTGTTCTAATCGAGCTTATCTGCCACAATAATAATAATAATAATAATAATAATAATAATAATAATAATAATAATAATAATAATAACAACTCCTACAACCACGATTGAAGATGTCTAGTAATTGTGAGTACCTCTACAATACTTTGAGCAAAATATGGGCTATTCCCAAATAACACGAAATCTTGCACCTTCCGATTTTTTGACCGACCTAAAAGTTTAGACAAGTTCTTACATAAATTTTGCAGAACAAATCCCAAAGTTCCGATAACTATAGGTTCGCATCCATAGACCTCTGTTTTTACGCTCTACATCCAACGGATTTCCAAACTTGAATTTAAAGACATTTGTCTGCTTCTCGGTTACGATGGCCGGCGTGGCACAGCTGTATCTTAAGTAGACTCGATTGAGTTCTGCAAATCCTGGGCAACATACGATTTATTCGTTGGTATTGTACAACGTTGAATATTACTTTTTGGCCATACTTTATTGTACTGCTACCGACAAAAGTCGCAGATTTCGGTGTGTATTCGTATCTTTTGGAGCATGTGCTGAGAGCTTTGAGAGCGTTATAGATCTTCTCAATGGAGATAACTACAGATTCTATAGCCCTTTTGATGTATTCGTACTTAATTAAACAAATGCTAGAATTTGACTTCCTGAGACGATATTATTATTATTACTATTATTATTATTATTATTATTATTATTATTATTATTATTATTATTATTATTATTATTATTATTATTATTATTATTATTATTATTATTATTATTAGTCTCTAGGATGGATTATGGGCAGCGTAGTAGCTTGCCATGCTGTGGTCCCGAGTTCGATTCCCGGTCGAGGCGAAAATAGAGTTGTAGCTTTCCTTTAAAAATCATCCCAGTTCATTTAGCTGTGTGACGAAGAAAAGCACAATCAGGCGGATCTTGCCAGTTACGATGAAAAGAATACGTCATGTTTGCTTCATATCGTTCTTACCCTCCCCCGAGCATGGGAATTTAACTAGCCCCAGGCATGGTGACACCGGTAGCTAAGTCCGGCTACCGACCTATTAATGCCAAATAATACATTATTATTATTATTATTATTATTATTATTATTATTATTATTATTTACTGTATTTTTGCAACAACTTGGTGTCTCGATCAGATACAGAGAGGGGCAGCATTCCAAAATATGCCAAATATATTTTACGCATAAACCTATCTCTGAGGTCCTAAAGGTAGAAAAAACATTATTGATAACTAATAATAATAATAATAATAATAATAATAATAATAATAATAATAATAATAATAATAATAATAATAATAATAATAATAATAATAATAATAATAATAAGAGTCCTCTGGCGTACTTTTTACACCCGCAACGCCTCACCCTATATCCCTCCTGTCTGTTGGAGCGCTCGAGTCGTAATTGCATCCGCTGGGCCGCGGCTGCCGCCGCCGGCGTCCAGGCGTCGAATGACCCCGACGCCCCACAAAAGGAGCGCGACGCCTCCCGGAAACAATTTGACGAGATGAATGCAAAAGGAAGCATTCGCGAGCGGAGCGGGGCGCCTGCAAAAGCGTCCCGACCGCGCCTTTCTTTGCCCCCGAAGATTCATTAGAGCGGCGCGATAGGCGCGGCGACGATATTCCGGCGTTTTTCTTTCAGGGTATTTGTGTGTGGGTGTCGAATTTTTTTATGTGAAAGAGGAGTAATTCATGAGAAATAATTAATTTTTACACGTTCTCTTATAATTTGTACTTCTGTTTCATAGCATTATCATTGCACTTTACGTCTTCACATACCTTTTCTTACTTTTAAAGATTTATTTGTTCTACGTCACCATATGATCCACTTTTCTTTATATCATTTTATTACAATGTTCCATTGTTTCTTCTCCATCCATGTATCGTCTCTTCTCCTGCAAGTTTCTCACTATCTACCATCCAACTTCTTCAATCCAAGCTGAAATGCATCAGTCCCGAACCCCCCCCCCCTTCTACATCCCGTATTCTGTCATCAACATTCCTTATAATAATTAAATTAGTTCAAATAATAATTAAAATATATCGTTACTCAGTAACATGGTCACAATTTGGATAGCTGTTCGTCTGCGGAACATATTCTCCGTGCGTAAGTGCATCCAACAAGATGACGGGCAAGGTGAGAATTATATTCCTTATAATAATTCATCTCTTTATTTCCCATTGTGTCCTCTCCTGTTTTTAGAAAACTTAACATCCACATTATTTTTGTTCCTCTCTCATACAAATGTATTTGACCTTATTCCCTACATGATAATTCCTTTCTTCAACCCACATTATCTAATGAGTAGACATCGGATGTTTAGGCACTAAAAAATCGTCTTTTAGGCGCCTAAAAAGGCACTGAAAAAGTCAAGAATAAGGAGGGAAAAGGCACTGTCATAAGTTACATACACAATAAAATGGAAAATTGTAATATTTGTATATATTATTTTGTAAACTTAAATGCACAAAACCAGTTCGTATATTTTAATGTAAAACTAGATTTACATATTTACAACTCTTCTACATTTTATTCTTAATAGTTTCCATTAATCATTAATATTTACATATTACCAGTAACTTTTCAAGGATCACAATTTCAAATTTGTAACGAATGGGAGACAAAATCAGTTTGAATGCGGAGAAGGATATCTAAACGGTGTGACTGGCATATATTTTAGCAGTCCAACACTAGCAACACTGAAACCTTCTGGGAATTTATATTTATTTCCACTTAAAATTTCGGTTCCCTCGACGTAATGTCAATAGTCCATGTTCTGAGATCAAGGCTAGTATTTGTGAAATAGGGAAATGGAGAAAAATCATTTGGTGTACTTTCAGGAATTCTCTCGTAATTTGAAATACCAAGACGTGAATTGAAGGTTTCGTAATGAATGGTCACGTTGGACCATCGCCGATTTTCCGATATCATAGCATTGTATATAAATATACTAAATAAAAGGCAAAAAAAGTTTTAAAAAAGGTATTTATACAAAAAAAGGCATTTATGCTAAAATAAGCAAAAATAAGCATTATAAAATTCCGTCAAATGTCATCATTTGTCATGATTCGTGGACGTATATTATTAGCCTTTAAATAAGTTCTCTAGAGAAAAAAACAGGCATTTCCCTAAACATCCGATGTCTACTAATGAGTGACTCTAAGTTTCTACTTCCCCCTCGTATGCCCTGTATCGTTTCTCCTATTTTTAAGGTAACATGTTTTTTCCAACATCTTGTTACAGAGAATAAATCACTCTATCCTCCTGCATTTTTCGTATTTTTAATTTTTTTATATATAACCCTAATACGGCAACTTGGCTATTGGTAGCAGGTTTTGAGCATACTATGTGTTTAGGCCAAACTATCTAAACCATCTTTAAGCCAATAAAGGCTACATGAAATTTCAAAAATTTCAAACCAGAGTATTGTCTCCATTGCATCAAAGTCTTGAAAAAGATACGTTATTGAACGGCGAGAGAGGAACAAAACTCTTAACGAGAAAAAACTTGTTTTCAGGAGACGCACTCAGTCTAATCTAAACTCCATTTTAACCTAAAAAGGGAGCGATGACGTTCTCCCTTTCCATGCTACGACAACCAGGACCAGAAAGAAAAAAATCATATTTTAATTGAAGTAAATTTATACAATTAAAAAAAGCCAAAAATACTTCGAAATATAAAAACGTATTAAAGAATAATTTCGAGAATATATAAAGTTTTTAGATTCGGTAAAAACATTATATAACAATTTTTGTGTTAAATAACTTCATTTCCGAATACCAAATAGTAAATGTATTTTCGAAACCATTTGCAAGTTTTTGGTGGATTTTTTACATTTTGAGGTCAGTTTGACATTTTATTCGTTTGATTTCTTACTATTGTCTCCTTTTTAGTCTTTCTTTATCTCCGAGGAGAAAATGATTTTTTCAATTGAAGGTCATCAAAGAATGTCACTTTTGTTTATTTTTGATAGTAATTGAAACTTTTAAATTGAAATATCGGTTGCGTCTTGTTTCAGGATTTACTGTTTATACATAAATAAGTTTAAAGAACAAATTTTATCAGTTTAGGAAAAAATCGTGACTTGTTTTTGTAAATGACACTAATTTTGTGTAAAATCTTTGCATAAAAATAAATTGAAAAGACACATATTTTGAAATAAATATAGCACATAATATCATTCAAAGTACAAATAATGACGAATAAATTGCGTTATGACAAAATAGTTTCCATAAAGAAGGTGTAGGAGATGTCCGATGATATTTCACAATTTGCGAAAATTCAGAGTTTTCAATGAAAGCGAAACTATTACTATATTTGTTAGTACTTTGTTCTATTTGTGGAGTAACCTTAAAAAATTGGGACCGTTTTCAGAAACATTTAAAAACATATAAACATAAGATAAAGTACCTCGCAAAATTAAAAGATCCTTTTCAAATTTGTTGGGTCTACATGTCAGATATATAGGAGAATATCAATTTTCGAAAACATCCTGCGTTTCATTTAAATCGGGAATTATATCTAAAAGTGATGGCTGAAGAAATATAAAAAACTATCGATGTATTGTTTATAACCTCCTCCTATCGAAGAAAACTCCTCCTATCCAACCCGAAAATCTGCCTAACCTAGCTATCATCGTCCTCTCACACATTGACAACTCAAGAAGATCCTATTTTTTAAGATTTCATTCTTTTTTTCTATAAGAATTAAGAATAATGTTTCTCAGGAAAATGTTTTCTGCCTGGAGAAAATGCAATATTATAATCCCTCAAACCCCGTATATCCACAACGGGATGGCGAGGCTTGTTTTATGACGTCTAAACTCGAAACAAAATAAAATAAAACTTTTAAATTTATGGGAGTTTTGGGAACATTTCAAGGAAAAAACTTACTCTTATTTTTCTTCTATGCAGAACGGCGTTCCGTTTCCCTATCAGTCAACGCCCGCTAATTGCTTTTTGTGCCGGAGGGTGGTGCGGATGGAACTTGAAGCGACTTCCGTTAACACAAATTATAATTGTCTTGTTTTCCTTCATCAAAATTCAGAGTACGCGTATTATGGCACATGCCATTTGGCGGCATCTGATAGAATTATATTTTGACAAGCTCCATTAGCGTCGGGGGCTGCGCTGCGTTGCGAAGATAAACCTCGTGGTGGCTGAGACGCCATCACCTCCGCCATCTCTCTGCTTCCACTGCATCTCCTCCGTCGCCCCGGACTCTCATGCCCGGCCACCGCCGTCCCGCCACGCCGCCGCCCTGCACAACCTCGTCTTTCCAGTCCACCCCGCTTGGCCCGCACGCCCCCTCGAAATGCCCGGCCCCTCCCTATCCACCCCGTCCCATCCACCTGTTCTATTCACCCCACCCTACCCACTCTCTCGTGTCTATCCCACTATGTACATCACTCTATCCACCCCAACCCTCCCCGTCCATCTATCCCGCCAACCCCGCTCTGTCTATCTCGTCTCGTCCACCTCACTCCACCCACCCGCCACGCCCACCCACACCTTCCACTTCATCCCTGCCACCACGGTTCATCCACATCACCCTTTCCATATGTTCCATCATCACACGCCTAACCACCACGAACTATCCACCCCGCTCTGCCTATCCCTTCCCTTCCCCTCCCCCTCCACCCCGTCCATCCCTCCCCGTCCACGCCATTCTCCCGTCCGCCATGACAACATCACCCGTTGTGTTCGTCCACTCGGTTCCGACTTCACCGCCATATTCACCCCGTCTTGTCCACCTAGTCTGGTCCACCAAGCGTTGTTCGCGCCACCTCATTCCGTCCGCATCGCTTCATCGACCCCACCCCGCGCAATGAAACACCATTTCCCGGTCTTTACACTTGGTTCCCCTGGCACCCTCTCTCCAACTTTCTCCTGGCTGTAGTTAACATTACTTTCGTTTAATTTTGTTGCTTTTCGTCATTGTCCAATATTGGCGCTTCTGCATCATCGCGCTCATTCCATCCCGCCGACCTCGTCGTGTTCTCCTCGCCTTGCTGTTCCTCCCTTGCTGCCCGCCTTGCTGTCCGCTGTACAACACTACCGCACATGACGGAAGAGCGGTCGGGAGCTTAGAACTTGTCGCAGATAGGCTTGGTGCACCGCTGGTGGGAGATACCTGGTTAGGGAAAAATACCGCTAGTGGATACCGGATCTCACCATCCAGCGGAGACCGACTTCTAAAGAAAACTGTACTACACTTACGGGAATAACAGCAGTTGACGCGTCCGGAATCACTAATCAATCATTGTCGTTCCCACCTTCCAGACCCCACTTTGTTGTCCCCTCCCCGCTCGACCCCACCACTCCACCAACGTGTCCATCTATTTTCCCCCGCTCCGCTCGCCTCACCTCGCCGCGCGCCCGCCATTCCGCCTGCCCGCACGCCTCTCCGCCTACTCCTAGCACTCCGCTAAGAGCTCCGCGCGATGCGATCGCCCTACAGCGCTAATTGCAGCGGGGCTGAGGCCGCACCCAGGTTCTCGCGGCCACTGGTGCACTGCAATAATCCGGGTCTCCGCTCTGCAATCGGCCGCCGCTCTTCGCGCGTCCATTAAAAATACCGCGCAAGCATATGACGTCATAAATAACTTGTGATGTGGTTTTTGATCGTTGCCCCTTGAGTCGGTTTGAGACATGGAGTTTTTCCTCGTATTGCGAGAACATCATACGTATACACTGTGTTGAACTCATGTAATACGTGTAAATAATAAGAATTTGGAATCCTTATCTCAACTAAATGTGGAAACCTTATTATATACGTTGTTTAATCGCTAGGGTTTTATGCATATTCTCTTGCCTGGATGTGCTCTTAAAATGTATACTTAGATAAATTAAAATAATACATTTGATTTATATATATTTGATACTATATAATAACTAAATATAATTAAAAACAATGTATGAAGTAATATTTTATCTTATATTTACTATTTCGCTTGTAGGATTGTCTCAGTAAACATCGGTCTTATTTGATACATTTCTGGATTTTGCTGGTTCATGCTCATATTTTCAGTATATTCTGTATATTTTTCAGTAGTATTTAGTAAAAACCCTACGTCTTCGAACTCATATACTTTCTCACAGACCCGTCCGTCAGTTAACCAAGTTTAATAGATTACATGTCTTGTGTGTCTGCTAGTCGAGCTATCAACTTGAACCTCGCGCTCTGCTCGCAGCCGCAACATGAGCGATGCCAGCGCTCAGCACCACATCCCTGCGAGACACCGCCGCTGCGGGGGTGCGGCCGCCATCAATAACGCCGGGCCCAAGACGCCACTGCGGTGTGAGGCGCTGACAAAACCGGTGGCCACGACAAGACGAAGCACGTAACGATGGCCGTGACAATGATAGGTTTTTTGCATAATATCATTATAAACGACCTTTTTCGATGCATTAAATCGTTTACAAAAGTGGCAGTTATTGATCCGATACATTACAGCATCGAGGTTTTGGGCACTAAGTATGACGTCACAAGAAATGGTTTTGTCATACAGGTTAGAGTATTGTTGTAGTTAATAATTGTATTGGAGATACACTTTTTCCGTAAGACTTATGTTTTATGGGTAATGATGGCAAATTTCTTTCAATGATTTTTTACTTTTTTCTCGCCTTACGAATTCTTTGTAAGAAGAGAAAGATATGTAATCATGCGCCAGAAAACGGCGAATTTTTGCCAGAAAAACTCTTATTTCCGGGCGCTGGTAACGAAAAAATGAATAAATTAAGGGGGAAAATCCTCTAAACGAGTGATAACCATAATTCATGTTTTGTTGGTTCTTAATACTGAAAAAACGATGGACGGCAAAACGTGTGTCTGTCGGTCCGTCTGTGGTCAACGCTAGAGCCTAAATCGTTCAGCCGATTTTCTTCAAAATTGATACTCTCCAATCGATCTGAATAATCCCGTGGCTTTGGAATTTTCAAAGGGATATTTTTATTTTTGAGGGTACTTCACCTGAAGTCCCAAAAAGTTTTCAAAATTTTCTCAAAAACGGACCAAATATTTTTTCAAACTTTGTCCTCGGATAACGTATAGAACGCTTAAGAGAATGGTGGTAGTCTCATGTTTGTTGAAATCACAGATTTTTACTCAATACTCAGCTCAGGGCAGATTCAGAATTTCAATTTGGAAGGAGATACCGACCGTAAAGATTTAACGCAATGGTAATGTGAGATAGTGCCCACACAAAAACGTGTGGACGCTAGGGTGTTGAACATCTGTAGTCTGATCCAGCAAAATTGTGTTTCCACTTTCTCGTATACGTACGGAGTAATGAAAGTCGTACAGAGCAATTGAATCGGAAAAAAGAAAAACGATCAATGTCCAGGAGCTTAAAATGTTTAAGAGTAAGCAAAAAGGTTCTAACTTCCGAACATCGAACATTTTTTCATAACATTAACTGTTGAAAGACACTACAGACGTCTCAATGGTCACGGACAACGAACTTTTATTCATAGAAAGTTGAATTTATATTTTAAAAACAGTTTCCCACCATTAACTCAAAACCGGTCAAATGTGATATCGAACCTTTTTGTTTGCTCCGATTCAATTTATGTAATGCAGCGGAAAATCGATTTCGAAATTTCAACAGAAATAGGCGTTTTGGGAGCCTCTGACACAAAACACGTTTTTAATTGTCAAAAATTTTGTCTGTCCGTGTGTCCCTCTATCTATTTGTCCGTCTGTGAGTGACTGTCCGTGTGTCCCGTCTGTGAATAAATATATAATAGACTAATTTTCCCAGTATATCTGGCCAGACTCGAATCCCTGCGATTTTGCAAATAATTCTTAAAATTTTTGGGGATATTTTACATGAAGCCTTTGGGAAATTTTCAAAATTTTCTCAAAAATAGCTCAAATTTTTACTTTCTTGATCTTAGGATGATACTTCGCAAGAAGCGAAAATGTTATTATGCCGGAAAACTGCGAAATTGCGACAGAAGAGCTCTTATTGCCGGACTCTGGAAAAGAAAAAGTGGATAAATCTTCTTGCTAAATAAAGAAAAAATCCTGTAATACGTGGTGTAGACAGAAGCAATTTTTTGTGGGTCTTTGATTCCGAAAAATCTCTTGACGGCAAAACGTCTGTCTGAGTTCTATCTGTGGTCAACGCTAGCACCTAAACAGTGTAGCCAATTTACTTCAAAACTGATATTCCTCAATCGATATGAAAGAACTCGAGTCTTTGCGAGTTTTAAGTGGTTATTTGGATTTTTGAGGGTACTTTACAAGGTCTACAAAACGTTTTAAAAATGTTCTCAAATACGGTACCAAATTTTTGATCAAACTTTGTCTTAGGATAAAGTAAAATTGTTTAGGAGAATAGTGTAGGCCTCATGTTCGTTAAAATCTCAGATTTTTTGAAAATTACAAAAGTGCAATTTTTTGGATCGTCTTCATACAACTATAATATTGAAGATAGAGATTTTTCCTTAATGAAATCTGTTCCTTAGGCGAATCTTTAAATAAATTCAACGTAAATTTAGAATTTTATGATTGATATTCATATATGACGCTCATAAAACTTAGACGAATTGCTCACTTGAATCAGTTTATTTCGTTTTCCAAAAATAGACTCCTTATATGGATACCAGACCTTCTTTTTGCATTTGCTCTAAAAGGGTTTTTCTTGATGTACCATATAAACTACGGATAATGAGTTTTCGAACCCGAGGTAATCTCGGACCCCAATGACCACGGATACCTGCAAGTCTATGTACAAAATAAAATTTTTAATGGTCTAAAACGTTCCTAGTTTTTGCGAAAATTTTATCAAATAGATAATATTGATAAATGTTCAACAAAAATTAAATTACTTCCATGCACTGTACTTATCAAAAAATTATTTTTATGAGGGATATAACTAAGATCTCGTCGTAAACAGAAGCAAGAACGTTTGAAGCCTATAACTGTAAAATGGTTAATTTTACAACAAAACATTAAAGAAACCTTTTTGTATGACATTTTATTTACTTTAATTTTGTATAGAACATAATTTTCTGTGGGATTGATAGTTATGGAGATATACACAAGAAAAAAGCGTCAAAAAATGCACCTTGAAATGGCCGCTCCGCTCTCGGCTCACCCTCACATTTCAGGATTTTTAGCATGTTATCAGTAGGTACCGACAAAAAATAATGCCATGTTTCAAAACTCCAGGACTTTTTTTTCTCTCGATTTTTCTAATTTGACTGGGCTACTACCGAGATAAGCTTTGAGCACCCGACTGGTCTCCCGTCATGAGTGGTACGAAGTGTAGTGTATGTGTCATTAAGGGGAGCGGATAGGACGAGAAAGAGAAAGGAAAATTCGAACGCGGTCCTGCTTGTTTGTTAGGGTACTAACATCATAGCTTGTAATCGAATGGAGAAACCACGGTAAACTACCGTTTAGAACAGACGTTCACTACAATTCTCTTTCATACAGCAGCCGAAATCGACCTGGCGCTATGGTGTCAAAAATCTACCACCGTCAAGACTCGAACTCTAGGACCTCTCACCAGAGTCGCTACATAGTCAAGGACAATGCTGGTCCTGAGCTAAATGCAACCCGTATGTACGCTGTGCAAAACTCCCTAACAGTAACAAGCTTTCGTCCACCGTTGCAACTGCGTCTGTGGTGTGGGTGGTGACCTTCGGCGTCTAGGGTGGTGTGGAGGGGTTGCAGGGGGGGCTGGTGGTGGGGAGGTCTTCTGATGACATGACTAACGAGCGCAACCAGACTCCCTCGCAACGCTGGCTGCAGCTCCGCCCTGACGCGTGGTGACGTTCATTGATATCTTGGCGCAGAGGCCATGCCCGTTATCCATAGTATTTGACGACAACATTTTTGTCTCAGCAAGAAGTTTTTGCAGTGATCCTATCAAGCGGAAAAAATATTAGTTCCAAGAGTACCTACACTTCAATATTTTAAACAGTTTCTACTACACAAAGTGTGTCATTTAACTAGAAAGCTAGAACAATCATGTAGTACATTCTTTTTATTATTTGAGTAAGTTTGGTGTAATCGGTTTCTCATCGAAAAGTTTGTTTCGAGAAAACTCGTCTTCCTTGTTGCTTTGAGTCTATGAATACTAAATTTATAAACATATACCTGTTAGTTCACATTTTCATGAAATATTTTATTGGATAATACGAGATTAGGGAAGAAATATAGAAATAAATGTTGGGAGATCATTTAATAAAGAAACTAACGAATAATCGCAAGAAATAATCTGGCTACTTCTCTGTAGGTCGACCAGCTGCTCACTTTTTGTAGCGTCTCTTTTACGACACAATATTCTGCGTCGCTTTGCTACATCGTAAAACAAAAGCCTAACTCACTACCCCTTCACAGAATGTGTCATAAAGCAAGGCTTAATTTGAGTTTAAAACTGGAAAGAGCCATTTAGCGAAACCTAAACAGTGTCAGAAAAATGATATGATTTGTTTAAAACAAACTTTAATTTGCAGATAAAATCAACTGCTAGTTAAATCTCGGATTATGAAAACTTTGTTTTTCTCGCTTGTGATCGCATCAACTCATCCCGCAGTTATTCATAAGTTTTAGATTAAATGTAAACTGACCTGAAGAACTTGTATCAACTACTTCTCGGATGTGAAGTGCAATACGAGAATTTGATGAAATAAGAAAAATATATTTTCAAATCATGTTCTTCGGATAGAATAGATTAATTACCTTCATTAAAAATATTAATAAGTGTTTTATTTTTTGTTTTCTGCCAACGTTGAGTTGTTTTAAATCGAATAATTACTGTCGTATAATATGGTCTAAATTAATTTGAGTATTGTGAAATTTACGAAGGATGAGCAAATTCAAACCACAACTGTGCACTGAGTATCTTATAATATCAACATTTATTAATAATATTGCGTTTGAGGTTGAAAGCTCGGTATTTTAATCAACATTTACGTTGAAGATACAAGTTAGAAGTATCCAATTGTGCACCGTCAAGAGGAACTTTTATTTATTATTTTATTTATTGACATTTACGGATAAATGTTGAATTTATTTCTCGTAAGGAAAACACGGAAGCATCTGCCAACTCTACGACATTTCGGAAAGAGGAACATTTTTGGCACTTCTCGTATATTAAAATTATATCGATCTACTTTGGTCAATTGATGCAATGCAATGTTATGTTCTTCCATTATGAACGAAGTAGGAAAAAAATTCAGATTTTCGCTGCATAGACAGGTGAAAAGAGAAGAGACATAGCAAAACCACGATATTGGACATGGTATGAAGAATGAAATGCTAAGACATGGTGAGGCGAAATGAATTTAGCATGGCGGAACAAAACAAGAGCGAAAGTATCGAAGGATGGGCGAACGAAAACGGATAGTCGTGGTGTTTGCCTATGTGGACACAGTCTGAAACCAGTGGGGTGGGGTGCTCGTGCTATACTCTCAGGATCCCAGTGTCTCAAGACTCACCGGACAGAACAGTCGGACGGGCGGGGGGTCAAGGGGGGTCGAGCGGGCGTAACTGAAGGGGTTGTGGCGGGAAAGTGAGTGGCCGAGCGGGGCGGGGCCGTGTGGAGCGGGATGAGCGGTACGGGTCAAATGGGGCGGGGCCGAGGGGGAAAGCCACTGGCGCGGGGCGAAGCGGGGAAGGCCGAGCGGGGTGGGACCGGGGGGTGAAAGGGGAGCGGGCTGAGGTGGAGCGGGCTGAAGCGAAGCGGAGCGGGGCAGTGCGGAAAGAGATGGGGCCGTACGGGAGCGCTAGAATTTTTTGACGAATAGGTAAAAAATATGGATAAATGGAACACGCGCGGAACGCATATAAATTAACAATAAATATATTGTTCGTATTTACACGACTAATGGGGTTTGAGTTCAGCTGCAACTACATTTTCAGGTAAAATGCGTAGGAAGTCTTGCGTTGGAAATTTTGAGTTTTCTACACGGAAAGAAGATCTGTATTAATCGCAGTTGACGTTTTGCCGTGGACTTGGAAATGCGCGATCAAAATGTGTCCAAGGGGCCGTATTAAATTGACTTTCTTAAAGCTATCATAACCTAAGGTATAGTTTCCTCAACATGTACAGCTTCATGAATCACTGGCATTATTGAGCTCTTTCTACACTATCAGTTTTCTCAAGCATCTGTTGGCTGTTTGTCAAAAAAATACTCGCGAACGGATCGGGCCGAACGGGATGGGGCAAAAGGCGGCGGCACCAAATTCGGCGGGGCAGGGCCGAGCGGGTGGGCGAGCGGGGTGGCACAAGGAGGGTGGGGTAGGACCAACGAAAGGGCCACCCTCTCTCCGATTCCATTAGGCCTCTGATTTCGTTTGGCCGCTGGCGCGCCGTAAAACCATGGGACAGACGCAATCGAGTTACGGAGCCGCTCGTCCTCGCCTACGCCTCTCCTTCGATCGCCGCCCATGCCCCGCCCCTCCTCACCCCCCTCGCGGCCTCAGCGTGCCGCGAGACCGATGAACGATGACCCCGCGGAAGCAATTGCGTCGGCGCCCCCGGAAGCAAGAAGGGTCTCGTACGACGCTGGAGAAAGATGCCCTTCGGAATGGGAATGTAAGGTAAACGTGAAGGTAGTATTAGTTGTAGTAGTAGTACTAGTAGTAGTAGTAGTAGTAGTAGTAGTAGTAGTAGTAGTAGTAGTAGTAGTAGTAGTAGTAGTAGTTAGTAGTAGTAGTAGTAGTTAGTAGTAGTAATAGTAGTACTACTAGTAATACTAGTACTAATAGTAGTAATAGTAGTAGCACTAGTAGTAATACTAGTACTAGTACTAGCAGTAGTACTAATAGTAGTACTAGCAGTAGTACTAGTAGAAGTATTAGTAGTAGTACTAGTAGTAGTGGTACTAGTACTAGCAGTGGTACTAATGCTAGTAGTACTAGTATTAGCAGTAGTACTAGAACTAGTACTAGCAGTTAGTAGTAGTAGTAGTAGTACTAGTAGTAGTACTAGTAGTAGTACTAGTAATAGTAGTACTAGTAGTACTAGTAGTAGTACTAGTAGTAGTACTAGTAATAGTAGTACTAGTAATAGTAGTACTAGTAGTACTAGTAGTACTAGTAGTAGTAGTAGTAGTACTAGTAGTACTAGTACTAGTAGCACTACTAGTAGTAGTAGTACTAGTAGTACTAGTAGTAGTAGTACTAGTAGTACTAGTAGTAGTAGTACTAGTAGTACTAGTAGTAGTAGTACTAGTAGTAGTAGTACTAGTAGTAGTACTAGTAGTAGTAATAGTAGTACATAGACCGGTTGCGATCCTTGGCGATCCCCTTCAGAGGATATTCATAGCCAGATACTGGAAGCCAGCCTTTTTCTTGACTTACTCCTCCCTCCTTCGCGGGTCTGGGGACCTTTCGAACAGCCGCGCCTCATGGGCTGTCCCATAATGTGCCTGGAGTGTGACTCACTTTCTCCGCCAAATGTCCGTCTCAGTTAACTATATCCGAACTACTATTGGGAGAGAGTGAGATGTTGTTGGGCCCAAGGTACCCCTGTGCTTACGAATAAAGTAGTAACTGTACACGCAAACAACAACACGACACTCGTTACCATCATTCACACTGCAAACTCTGTGCGCCATAGGCTCTTAAAATCATAGGGAAACGACTTGGTTCTTGTACCGCAAACTACAAAATTCGACCTCTCATACGCGTGCCCAGCTTCAACCAACAAAATATATTTCCTGACCCCCTTTCGGTTGAACGTTTTTTATTTCTATGTATTACAGATTTTACTTGTAAATAAATAAAATGTGACAAGAGACTACAAAGAAAATGAACGTACAGCTTTCATGATTACTATCAATAAATATATAAATATATTAATAAATAACAGTTTCCTATTGAATTATTTACAGGGATGCTAGAAATGAAGAGTCTCTTACCCAAATGTATAAACATTCCCAAATTTACTAGGTTTGACAATTGAACTAAACCATCTATAATTTTTATGTCTTTATTTATGCATAAAATAATAGTAAATGGTAATTACCTCAGCCGTTTCTAAAGCGACCTAAATTAAATATTTTTTAAAAATAAAAATCTTCATTCTCATGTTAAAAATGTGAAAGTCAGAAATTGAAAATATATATTGAAGTAAAATATTCTATCCCGAGACGGCCAGGGGGTTCCCTTTGAAAATCTTAAGGGGGCGAGGTTCCTCTTCACCCCCGTTTGCGCACGACTTTGGACCTTCTATTACATTTGTGGAAATTGAACTCTTCTGGGTACCCCCAATTGAGAAAAGAAGTTGAGAAAAGAGAGTTGAAAAGAGGATTGAAATTTATTTAAAATTAAATATAGTATTTGATTATCAGTGTAATTTATTCGCCCTGGTTTGAGTTATTCTGTTTGTAGTTCTGGGTGTAAGAAGTTATGATCCAACAGGCATCTTTTTTGACTTTTAATAATTTACCATGATCAGAACTGCACGATTCAAACTAATTATTATCTAAAACCACGCATTGATAAGCAAGCCTTGCTTGACAAGTTTCCTTCACGCCACCTGTAAATCTGTCTTCGCTGCTACCTGCTTGATTGTTCGCATAATGAACAAGCTGGCGAAGACAGATTTACAACCGGCACAAGCCTGACTGCCAATGAGGATTGTTTGTGTATGAAGCTAGGAATCCACGGAAATGCTTCGATTGACGAGTCTATCTTACGCCGATTGTAAAGGTGTTGTCAGTACTTTTACGGTTTGTCAGTACGGTTAATTGTTCGACAACGGGAAACAATGCGTCGATGACAGATTTACAATCGGCACAAGCGAGGCTTATGAATCGTGAATAGGTGACTGTGTGATGAGCCTTTATCACCGAGCTCACCTCATGCGTATTAAATAGACTACGCTGGCCTGGTTATTGGAATCATAACTACGGCAGCACTTGTGAAAGGAACGGCTTGTGAGTACTGGCTGGGCTGAAGAATTTGCTGCTTGGAGTGAGCAAAAACTTTTGCCGATATTGCAGAACTTCGCCAATAAAATAAAGTAATAAGAACAAGTAAAGTCTCCGTGGGCGCCACGGTGATCGTTTTCTGAGCAAATTGTCAATTGCGTGACTCATGAGTGTTCAGAAAGAGATAAAAATTAGTGGATGCGTATACTTGGGTATCGAAATCACTAATTGTAAAGATATGTACAGAACTGAAGCGTAGAGATCATTACACTTGGGTTTTGAGTGGTTATGTGACGATCCATCTGGATACTCGACAATTATTTAATATATCCGTATTTAATTTCGAAAGTAACATGGCGACTAAATAAGTGAAGGAGAGACGAAGAAAAGACGTTCTAATAAATTTGACCCAGATCTAAGAAAAAATGTTGAGTAACAAATATGACGGACACAGTTTCAGAAAGAGGAGCATGTGAATTACACAATCATTAGTTTAGATATTGTATTTTGGCAACTAAAACCTAAAAATAATGTGAAGTACAATGCACTTGAAAGAGGAAAGTCGAAAGATTTATGGGATAGTATTCAGTTGTAAAAGGTTTCAAGAAAAATAAAGCAAACAAATTTTGTATGGAATTGTGTTACAAATATTTTGTTGACAGTAGAGATGAGTGACATAACATTATTAGTAAAATGAATAATAAAGAACGATACACTCTACAGAAGTCGAGATACGAAAGCGAGACGAGTTTTAGTCTTTTTTGTAGGCAGCTAGGAAAAAACCAGCAGAATGATTTTAGACAGGGAGGGGGGGACGGTAGCGGAAGTCACTGTAAATAGATCGCCAAACCGCAAGTCGGGTGTTACGTTTCCAAAATGTCGATTTGAATTGAAAGTTTATGAAATGAATGCATGGGTGATATAGTGAAGATGGAGATATGAGGTAATGGAGAAATGGAAAGACTTAACTGTCAGTGAAACGAGGGATGGTGTGACATAAGATTGACATTGATGCAGTCAAAGAAAGTAAAAACTTTGAACTTTTTTACTCGGAATTAATATGAGAAGGCTAAGAATGTTTAACTAGTAAAAAAAGAGTTAGCGTTTAGTGTTATGTTTTATGTAATTTATGCAAATAATCTGTACGACTACGTCGATAGGTCGCGAATTGAAGATCACCAAATAATGAAGTGACCTTATATCACTGCATGCTGGAGTGGTTTCATAAAAGACAATTCAACATTTCAAGGAAAACGAATTCTCCAGTATTTCATTTTTATCTTTGTTATTACTGGTTAAATACGTGGTTGGCACTTACAGGAAACAAATACTGCAGGAATATTAAATCAACTCAATACCCAATTATTTAAATTATATAAAGGTATTTTCTTTGTCTTTAAAAGTAGATCTTCACACGGGAGTATGTATTTTACCTACTTTTGCCGAATAATATTTGCTTTATATGTATGTGAGATTCAGATGTTATTTTGGTGAAATATTAGTTTATTTTTGAAACATGTTGTTTGTTTATATCAACTTGCAGCATTTGAGAAAAAAATTGTCGATTGAAAACGTAGAATTATTGTACGTTATTGCTTAAAGCTTTTATTCCTTGTTTATTGCCAAATAACGCTCTATTCGCGTTCGTTTTTTGAGCACTCACTGAGCTTGATGGGAGAGATTGAATTAGGGGTGGGGTTAATTCCACGACAATCTACGACAGTCAAATCGGTAGCTCATTTTTCGATGCAAAATAGTTTCTTATAGTTAATTATACTGAAGCAAAAATTTCTGGATACCAAATTTTGTTAGTCGCATTCAAACTAAGCAGCCCCTTAGACGGTTCTGGCAACAAACTAGACGTCCAGCCATTAAAACTACACTAACAAAATATCTGGAATTATAAAATCTAAACTGGAACACCACAAATTTAATGAATACAAAAACTTTAGGCAACAAATTTATCCTCAATCTAAGAAGCTCTAGACAAATCTGAAAAAAATTTGTAAAGAAAAAAATTTTTTCCAATCCTTGAACAACATGTAGTAAATGACTACGATAAAACTCAATTACTAGTTCTTCATTTCCAAATATACATTATTCTAATTCAACGCTAGTACACAGTTTCACAATCTTAGTAATTTTCTCTCTCTCTTCAAAATTTTAGTGTTTCACAAAATATTGATTGTATTTCCCCTTTTGAAATTCATTTAGTTATTAAAAAACAAAAAATTCGCAAATCTTGAGGGATAAATACAATCAATACCCAAAACACTCAAATCAGCCAGTAAAGGATCAATTGCTGTTTTTAATTCTATAATGAGTTCTGCATTGAGATTACATCCCAACTACCTGAAAAAAAAGCAATCGTACTTTCCTTTCGTAAATCAAAAAACGATCCAAGGAACCCTTCGAACTATCATCCTATTAGTTTACTTTCCTCTCTTTCCAAGATATTTGAAACCTTTATACATCCTTTATACAAATTATTACACTTTACTACAGCTAAGAAAATTATTTCTCCCTCTTAATTTGGCTTCACTCATCAGCAATCAATTACTCATCAACTTTTAAGACTTACAGGAAAAACTGAAAACTCCTTTCATAAAAAACAACATACTATTGCATTATTACTGGACATTGAAAAATCCTTCGACAAAAGTTGGTATCACGAAATCTTTATCAAGCTATATCTTGGGTATCACTGAACGCACCTATCAAGTATCTTGGACTTCTCTTAGTCACTAAACTTAAATGGAATGCCCATATTAAAAATATTATTCATAAGCTAACACTAAAATTGATAAATTACACTCCCTTATTAACTACAGATCTCCTATATATCTTCACTCAGCAAAATTAATATACTTGTATACCATAATTATTTGTCCTACTCTTACTTATGCTTGCTTATGCTGCCAAAACACATATTAACAAAATACAAATTCTCCAAAATAGATTCATCCTAAAAATATATCATGCGCCCTGGTATATTCCCAACTCTCAACTTCATAATGAACTGAAAACTAATACTATCCACTCTCTAATACGTTCACAAATCCTTAAATTTTTTAGCTCCTTATACGACTTACAACAGACCCGTTCTTTCAATTTAGGTCAACATATCATTTTCCACGACGCATACTTCTAAACATATATTTCATCCGCCTTAATTTATAAATTTACAATATATTATCCATCTTCTCTACATTTTATTCACAAACATTATTTACATTTTTTAATTATAATCTCCTTTCAAAATTTAAATCTTAATAATTCCTACTTCAGGTTCCTGTGATGATCAAATCGCATGTTATTTATTTGTAATGTCCAAACCCCTGAAGCAAACATGTCGAACTGGTAGAAATAAATTTAAAAAACAATTTTGTTAAAATTTTTGTTGCTATTAGTTATTGTTAATTCAATTAAGGTCAGTAAAGGACTCCTGTCTCGGTATTGCGAGGCTCCGAAAAACATTTTGTTCCGAACATATGTACGGAATAAATTTACTTGTCAGTAAATAACAAATGGATAGCGCTGTCAATAGACTGAAGGGAAAATTCCAAAATTTCAGATAGCATATGGATTGTTTGAAGTTTAAATACGTTTGGACTTGGCGTTGGTCACTCATAACATGAATGAAATAGCCGATGTAATGATTTGGTGCACGACACAATGGAGAATAAATTAGATAGCATGAGGAGAGCATTATGTTCATATTTTCATCTCTGGAGAATAAATGTACTGTGTGGTGCATCCTCATTGTCACCTAAAAACGGAAATTCAAAAACTACCATATTAAATTGCGATTCTTATCAATACGTCGCACGCAGCATGTTCTGTTTCAAAGAGAACCTTTTGCATTGAAAGCGCCGAATTTCAATATGTGTATTGAATGTATGAGAATTCGGTTGTCTCTCTAAAGCCTTTATTTCCAACGCCCATATGAATTGCAGAGACGAGGCAGATGTTATTGTAATGGAGATGGGGAATCACATGCAACTCGAATTTCATTTTTTTCTAAAAAGGAGTGATTTTCACGATCTACAAAGGCAACAGCAAACTCAATTCTACACGTTCTTTATTCTCTTTTTTACCTGAAAACATAAACATTAAAACAGATCCCGCACGTATTAGGAGTTTATTTCGAAAGGAAAATTGCTTCTGGCAATTACGACTTGACGAAAGAAGGATTTTGTGTCATTTTGTTTACAGAAACAAAACTAATTGTGGTAAGTACAGTAGGTTTATATAAATAGTAAGCGGCATTCAAATTTTGAAGTAGCAATTCTGACAGGTTACACTTCTGTGAGATAATCTTTAAAAATTGATCGTAAGAAGAAATATATAGTTAGAAAACATAGAGATCAACGGTATTACTTTTTAATGTACGGTGTTGATGACTGGAGACATCCTGTAAAATACTTTACAAACGTTGGGAATGTGTATTCAGTTGCTTTGAAATGAATATTACAATTCGCTGAGGATTCATAATTCTTTGTCAGGTACTAATATTTAAATAAGGCTCACAAGCCATGAAGCGCTAGTAAAGCGACAGTCAATCATTCAGAATAAAAACTAATTATTTTCTTCTTCATTTATTCTCTGCATATTATAAAACTATTATTAAATTTGATATATCAAAATCATTATATACTGTTACTTTTATTTATATTAGATGTATGAACTGTCTAAGTTATTCTTGGTTTGAAATGTTCAAGTAGGGTAATATAAATCTGAGAATTTAGAAAATAGTAATATAATAATAATAATAATAATAATAATAATAATAATAATAATAATAACAATAACAATAATAATAACAATACCAATAACAACCCCAATCTATTCTCATTGTGACGTACATTATGACATGACATTGTAACACATTACCTCCTGTTTTTTTTTCACAGATACTCCCATGAGTGCTTTGAAAATTCTCGAGATAAATTCATATATCGCGAAATGAGTCACGAATGAAATGGTATTGGTCTATAATTCATTAGTGTAATAGTCATCAAATTTATATATACATCAAAACATTTCATATACTCCAGGTATGACTATAAGACCTAGGTACAGGTATCATAAAATAATAATAATAATAATAATAATAATAATAATAATAATAATAATAAGAGAGAAGTTGATATCTGATGTACTCATGAGGTACTTATAAAAAGATATATTACAAAGTATTAATAGTTACAAGATGAACAGTAAAAATACATTTTTGGAGAAACCATAAAAATTTAAAAAATCAGTGGAACAAGAAACAACATTCGTGAGTTTGTGAAAAGATCGTTGGGGGAGGGGAAACGCGAAACGCGAAAGTCAACGCGTTTCCGTGTTTGAATTATGGACTCCCAGGATAAGACGAATAATAATAATAATAATAATAATAATAATAATAATAATAATAATAATACAGAATATTAACGCACATGTTTAATTTAAATGACCAATAGAAACCCCAAATTGTCGCATAAAAGCGGAAGTAGAACCTTTTGCCGTCCTTTCCGGAACGACGCAAAAACGAGGGCTGCCCCAGCGGCGGGCGCTTTTTCGGGCAATGGGCCAGTGCGTGTGAGGTCGCGCCGTCGAGGGGCGACGGGCCGAGCGACCGACCGCCCTCGCCCCCGCCCCCACCCCGCCCTTGCCTCGCGGCATCGCCTGCGGTCGCCATGGCAACCTGTTGCGGCCGGGCCGGAGCGCGCCGTCGCACGGCCCGCGCGTAATGAGCGCCGAGGCGGAGCGATAGCCAGGGCAACGCACTCCGTGAGTTTGGGAAGAGGCCGAACCAGTGTTTGGTGATAGATTAGTTGATGTTTCCAGGTGCGTCAACTACTATGGTCATTAGTCCCGTTAGTGTAGTGAAATATTTTTGCTTGGGGGTGGTGGTGTTGCTCCAAGTCCGGTGTATGGTGAGATCCGGTGCCGACCTACATGTCGGGGCGAACCAGTGTTTGGTGATGCATTAGTTGATATTTCCGGGCGCGTCCACTACTATGGTCATTAGTCCCGTTAGTGTAGTGAAATATTTTTGCTTGGGGGTGGTGGTGTTGCTCCAAGTCCGGTGGATGGTGAGATCCGGTGCCAACCTATATGTCGCCTTCCGAGGGATTCCTTGTTCAAGTACCTCCTCAGCGGGGTACCTCTAAGCCGGGAGTACTAAACTCTCCACTAGTCTCCCAATATGTGTGGTAGTGTAGTGCATGTCTGTGTGTGTGTGTGTGTGTGTAAGTAACTAAGTAAGGGGTTATAGGATAAGGAAGAGGGGGGAATAGGTCAAGGAAGATGATCACACACGGTCTGTGGCTCGCTTCTTAAGGTTCTGCTCCGGTATTCGTCTGGTAGTGATCGGAGACACAACGGAAAACGTCTGATAAGAGCGGCCGGCGGCTAGAATTCTCTTTCAGACGGCAGCTGAATTCCACTTAGCTATCTAGCTATTATCGAAATTTCGTCACCGTGGGGACTCGAACCCTAGATCTCCCAGTAAGGGCCACTGCAGAGACGGCGGTCGGTTTTTGTGGGAGACTGCGAGGGTAAGACGCGATTGACAGACCGGGAGCGGTGGCTCAGTGCATCAACTGATCTCACTGCAGTGCCTCTGACCGGAAAGTCCTATGTTCGAGTCCCGACGGTGGAAGGATTTTTTAACTAGCTTTTCAGCTAGGCCTAATTCAGTCACTATCTGGAGGAGAATTCTAGCGGTCGGCTGCTCTGATCGGCAGTTTTCTGTGGTTCCTCCGATCAACACCAGGTGAATGCCGGAGCAGCGTCTTAACAAAAGGGCCACGGACCGCGCGCGATCTTTCCTTCCTCTTCCTTGTTCTATCCTCTTCCCTAACATACACACACATGTACTTGCACTACTATGCCCTACTAGCACACATGCTGGTAGACCGGTCGGGGACATTGGTATATCGATTATTCCCTTTCACACTTGAAGAGCTTATTTTCAAAGGGATGGAGCTTCATTTCCGTTTCTCTTATTATTATTTATCAGTATATTTTATCGCTTTTCCCTATAATTCTCTCTAATATTGTGTTCAAATGTAGCATTTACTTTGAATCAAACTGTTCGGAAACCTGATAATATTTTATAAAATAGTTAACCCTTTGTGCCACGTGGCCTGTGATGAGCACAAACCCCGAAGAAGTGTAAATAAATTCAAGTCTAGAGATGATAAATATGCATTTGTGAGGGAAAGTTGTTATACAAATATCACTTTTGATGTGTATTACGCACAATTTCTCATTCACTTGTACGATCTACAATTTCAAAGTATCTTATCTTTCGCCCTTTACGATATCCCGCTTTGCCAGGCAGCTTCTCTTCATATTACCTTCAACCCATTTGGTCGAAATTATTCCCTGGCGCGGGCGTTAGTGATTCCCGGTCTCCTGTGCGCAAAGGCGCGCCGAGGTGGCGGGTTTCGCGTTCATCGAGTCTCACAAAGGGCGTATTCAACGCCACGTATTTCACGTGCGGCGAAAACCCTCTCGCGGCGGCGCCCGCGCGGCGCCTACGCTCGCATCACCGTGGGAGGCGGGTGATTCGCATCTCATCGGGTTGGCGCCGCCCCCATCCCGCCCCCGCCCCTCACTGCCTCTCCCGCGCCCGCTCCGCCCTCCGCTCCCGCCCAAACCCCCACCCCCGCTCCCACTCCCGCCCACACCCCCGCTCCCGCCCCGTC